>LUFD01002468.1:0-11816 GCA_003025255.1 Cordyceps pruinosa | reverse complement strand
AAAGACTTTATTAAGTTTATTATAAAACTTTAATATATTAATATTTATAACTATTAACTTTAATAAAAAGTAAAAAGTAAGAACTTTAACCTCTACTAGAAGTTAATATATAAGATAATAACTAATAAACTTATAAAGGCCCTTAACTACTAGAAATTTAATATCTTTATTAACTAACTAAACTTAAAGCTATATTTAATATCCTTAACTACTATCTTAACTTAAGTAAACTAATTTAAAGGTCCTAAAATTCCTTCCTAAGAAGAAGAAGCCTAGATATAACCCTCTACTACCTCCTAAGCTAATCTTAAAGTTACCTTAATAGCTAAAGTAGCCTAAATAGCTAAAGTAGTTAAAATAGCTATATCTACTACTATAGCTACGATTACTAGTACCTCCTAGCTATTAACACTAAAGGTACTAGCTATCGTGGCCTCCCTAGTAGGGCTAAACGCCCTAGAGGCTAGCCGGGCCCTCCTACCTACGTCGCCGAACACGGGGGGCCCAAGCCAGCCGGCTAAAGACGATAGCCCGTTAGACAGGGCCGAGGATGCCCCCATTCGACCTCCACTACTACTACTACCGCCGTAGTCTCCTAACTATTAAGGCGGCGGCGGCGGTGGTAAGGCCGTCTAAGCCGCGGCGGCGGCTATAGACGAGGTATAGCTAGCCGCCGCGGCAAATAATATTACCCCCTATAGCTACGAAGCTATAAGTAGTATAAAGGGTAAAGCTAGTAAAGGATTAGGGGTAGCCTAGAAGGCCTCCTATATTAACATTAAATCTATTAACCTAGATAAGGCTATTATAGTCTTATAAGAAATAACCTCTTATTAGAAGCTATTAAAAGTATTAAAAGTAATAAAATTAGATAATAAGGAGAAAGGTATTATATAAGGTATTATAAAGTAAAAAAACTATTATTTTAAACTAGAAAAAGTCTTTAATAGGTATAAAATATTAAGAATTTATAATAATAATATTATAATATTAATTTTATAGCTTTAATTAGGAGAAAAAATGTATTAAAGGGGTATATTAAGTAGGGAGATAAATTATAAGATAAGGGTTCGGCCTATAGCCTATAAATTAGCTATAGAATATATATAATTTATAGGAGGTACCCTTTAAGGGTGTCCCTAGCTTCCTATAACCTAGCTAGCTTCCTTTTCCTCCAATCAACATCTCTTCTATAAGGAATAACTGCTCTGCGTGACATCCACCGTACTCAGTGGGTGCCTGAGGCGGCGACCAAAGGCCTTGCTAGACGCAACAGATGACTTTTTCGATGTTTGCCAAGGCGTTGTATACATGTTAACTTCTGCCTTTTGCCCGGCGCTTGGAGATGTGCTCCCGAAGTAACAGGTGCAGGTACCTGGCGAGGAGGTGCTTAGCTCATCCACAAAACAGATGTGCCGGCCGCCCGAAAATAGAACTCGAGGCGGCTCGTCTCCACAACAACGGCAGTAACCAGCATGGCGCCAGCGCATTCCCAAAAGTCATACATATGATCCGCCACTATTCATGGCTTTGCTGTGAAATATTCTCGATAAACGACGCACTACCGTCATAATGTCGCTTTTGACCCTGAAGACCCGCCGGTCGGCGGTTGGCACTAGCGACTGCCAGCAAATCTTCTTCTTGCATCCTGGGTATCCCGATGGACATGATCTCCTCCTCAGTCTTCCCGCCTTCGACAGCCGAGGTAAGAGATAGCGAAGCGGTGCCAGACGCAAGAGACGACGTACTTGTCAATACGCGCTACTATTTTCGAATCCCAGACGGTACGGAATCCGATTTGTTATTCTTGACGCTCTCGAGAGTGCTTCCCGTTCTTGTTCAGTTCTTTCGTCTTCCTTGTCACTAACGAGACCTTGTAGATGATCAGTACCCAGTCGTCCCGTCGTATGAAAACTTTCGCTGTCCGACCACCCTCTCCGAATCGTGGGCTGCCGAAAGCCCGCACATCGAGCCCACCGCTACGGATGACGTGAGTTGAAGAGACCAGACGTGCCGTGCGACAGCCTCGACGCTCGCTAACGAGGTTGCACACATCATACCCCAGGCATTAAGCGAATGGTGGCAGCGCAACAGCATGTTCACCTACACTGCCAATCCCGACCTCTCTTCTGATATGCGGTGTGCGGATAATGCAATATTGCTACGTCGTGACCTACATAAGTTGTGGGACGACCACCGCTTCGCCTTTGTCCCTAAGCAAGGTAAATTGGTTCTTCATGCACTATGGAGAAGCCCATCGAACGAGCTTGAGACAGAGTACCACAACCTAGAGCTGCAGCCGCTCTATGGGGTAGCGACACAATTCCTTATTTGTCGTTTTGCCCTTGCTATCCTTTCTAAGAGTGTCTTTCTCAGCCAGAGTGTTGAACGGAGACTTGTGACACTCGATGGTGACGATAGACCACTGGTGCAGTCTATGTCCTCTAACGAATACAGAAAACTTATTTCTACGGCTAGGCGGGCAAACAGCCGCAGCCAAAGTCCTAAGAAGCGGGCACGATCTGCGCAGGGCACTGATGAAACCGAGATAGATGAAGCCGAGTTGGATTGGTCTGCAAGCAGTGCGCAGTATGAGCAGCGAGGACGACGTAGGAGGAGGATATGGTCGCCTGATGCTTCACCGGGCAGGGAGGAAGCAAAATTTATCAACGACATACAATGATCGCTCGATACGCCCCCACGATCGACCAGCCCATTACTCTGAGATGATTGGAAAATACCCGCCGGTTCTAAGAGAAAAGAAACATGCAGTATATACGGATTTACTTCACGAGGGTGATTCCTTTCTACCTAGTATGATCTGAAGTGGCGCTTGGTACAGTGATCGTGACAACGCATTAAGGCATAAGCGGCTTCTCTCACGCCTAACCCACAATAGCTCTCTACGCTCTAAGCTAGCGAGCCTGTTTTTTTGGCACAGGTCGAGAGCAGCTGCGATCATGTTCCGGGAAGGGTATGCGCAGGTCCATTTGCTCTGCGTCGGGTGGCATAGACAAGCGACGAGTATCATGTACCACTAATATTAAGAGACTTCTGCCGTCAGCAGTTGGCAGAGCGGGTTTCGAAGCTGTCTGGTGTGACAGCTAGGTCCATGCTGACAGTTTCTCACAAAAGCCTTCCTCGATCGGCCGTTGCGGCCAGCTCGTGGCTCTACTAAGCTTCACCCTCATCGTAGCTCTCGACTTACCGGCGTATAATCTATAAATTCATCGTTAGTTATATTCAACACCCTAGATCTCGGGCGATCTTACTATACTACATAAGGAGACCTAAAGAAGAGAAACTTATAGTTATTTTAAGGCAAGATATAGTCTAATAAACCTAATTGTAAGGGAAATAGTACTAAAAATTATAGCTACGATTATTAAGTTATCTATTTCTAGAGCTCTACTTTACATTTTAGAACACCTAGTGAGTCTATTAAAGCCTCCGACATATAAGCTAGTACCGACATGCCAGGATGTGTTTTTAAAAGGAGATTTAGACCTAATGCTACATTGTCAGTCCTCTCCAACAGGGGGCATCTAGAGTTTGCTATAGATAACTACATCGTAATTACACCACCTGCACGTTTCTAAGACTAAGGCTCTTATTTCTTTAAGCCTCGTACCTTACTAACTTATATTTATTATATATAGTTATATCTTATGTAATATCTACTATATAAAAGCTTAAAGTTTATAGATATTAAAAGAACCCTTAGTAAGGCTAACTAGTTAAAAAAGTATTTAACGGGAAAGGATCTAGTAAAGGCTTCCTATTACCCTTATATCCTTAAGTACAAACTTATTTTACTAAGGTTTATATGTTAGGAACTTTTATAGACGTTAACTTACTACTAATACTAGGTTCCTACTTTAGTTTCGTCCTTTCTATATGCTAGTTAGCTATCTTAATTAGTATTCTAGGAGGAAGGTTTAGGTATAGGTTGGTAGTGTCTTTCGTAAATTAGCTAGCGGCTTTACTGCTAGGGATTGTGACGTGCCCTGCCGCTTATAGATAATCCTCGGGTTAGCTTTGTTACCGGCGACGAGTCTAATTCGTACTTAGAAATGCTACGTAGGCCGGCTTCGCTAGTATGCCATGCCATTACGGAATCGGCCACGTCGAGCTACGCGCAACATCTGCCGGTTACAAGACTCTCGCATCTAAGCACATATACGAAGCGGTACCCGTATTGACTATACATTCAACATTATGCCTAACAAATCCGGAATGCGTCTAGACAGCCTGTGCAAGCTGACAGAAGCAGTAGCGGTGCAACCATTATCTCTCAAATTTGACGGAGATTGAGTTGGATCACACTTCCGTACGCACAGTGTGGAAAAAAAGTACTGGGATCTGGCATGCAATGCATATTATTCTGGACAAAGAGACTACGAGCTTCAGATGTACCCTGCCATCTTGTGGAAGTTGACGCTCAGGACAAAATTTGTCCACCGATCAAGACGGAACTCGCCTGGCGTGAGGCTCTGCCTGGAGATCTCCTCGGCGTCCTCGTACTTGCTCCTTGCACACGGAGGCCAGTGCCTCGGCGATCGTGCAGGACGTGCCATGTTGCGACCGTCCGACCCCCTCGCGCCGTCCCATGCCTGGCGGTACACCGCCTCGGCTTCCGCCAGCCGGTGCGAGAAGGCATAGCTGTACGCCTAGGCTTGCAAACATATATTGGCATAGGTGTCGCCGGCGTATAGGTACAGATTCCACTACCCCAACGTTGCAAAATAGCCCCGCTCTGGGTATCCGCATTCTATGATAAAACAGTTGCTATTTTGATATTATACATAGTATGCGCTATGATCTTTGTGCCTAATTTCAACAACGCTGAACTTGTCTATCACTACGTCTGCGTCCGCCGGAGCCCAGACTCGATTCTGGATCGTACTTATATTCATACTGTATGGGTAAAGTCTTTCCATTTCGATACGCTCTGCGCTTTTTGGTTGTCGGTCTTGCATGCGTCGCTGTTCAAAAAAAAACGTATGCGGCATAATGAACTCCACAGGTGTTGCCCTTTCTCGGGCCTTTCATTGCCAGGAAGCGGTTGAGTTGCCCGACTTGAAAATCAGGGCAATTGATAACATCTTTGGAGACGGTCTTCAGAAATGCCGTCTTTGACAAGGCAAACTGGTTGAGAAAGTTGCGAATCTTTCGCCTGACTACATCACAGGTGTCAAAGACGGGCAAATAGCCATCGTTGTCAGTCGAGTTTGCACCCATACTATTTGCACTCGTGCTTTCACGTAGCCTCGCGTAGGTACGACAGTATGGTGTGATGAAAGAGCACTTGGCCACATTCGATTCTTAGACGGATTTCGCAAATACCCGTTCCGGCCGTGTCAGCGTATTTTAGGCACTGCAAAAGCCATTCGCGATAGCCAGTTGAGGAGAAAAGACGAGAGGAGCGCAGCTCCCTAATCTACGCGCACTGGTTCACAATCGAAGGCCGTTTCTGGCTACCATGATAATATTCCGTCCAATGCCCAGACATGCGCTGGAACTACTACGATTGGCTGGACGATTCCTGAAGAATGCCATCGTGTTCATTTAAGCTATCAGCCTAAGCCTCCCCTTCTGCTACCGTAAAAAACGTTATGGGTGTCGCTAGTGCGTTTAGTTAATTTTAGTTACCTGGCGGGGTATATCAGAACCGCTATTTCTGGCTCTATAGGCAGCAGCCGGAATACACCCCACTAAAATTACTATGTTAGAAACCCGCGACACCCATAACGGTTTTTACGGTATCCAGTAAACCTCACTCAGGTACCGTAAAAACCGTTATGGATGTCGCTAGCGCTTTTAGTGAGTTTTAGCTGCAAGGTGGGGGACACATAACCGCTATTTCTGGCTCTTTAGGCAAGTGGCTGGCCCGGGAGCGCGCGTTCCAACGGCTTACCCTTTGCTGATGAGCAGCCGTCAAAGAGGACAGCGCCTGGTGAGGACATCCTCACTTAGAGCCTGTCCCTAGAAGTCCCTCCCCCGCCGTGCGATAGCCTTGGCAGGCTGGACTTCCAACAATGCAGACATCCACCAGCTTCGATGTCCACCAGCGGATGCCTATGCTCCTCCAGGTGCTGATACGTTGGACCCATCAACCACTACAACCCAGCCCACAGTTGCCAGAACACCCAAAGTCCCAGCGAGTTTAGGTGCTGTCATGCACTGCATGGTACACACTGGCACTATATTCTGGCTCTAGCATATAAAAGACGTGGCACCCAGTGGACACTGAAACCCCCCCATTCTTAGTGGCACATGTCAAGAAGGGTGTCGGTCCCAGCCGTTGTCGTTCATTCCGAGGGTCTGGAGTCTGCGGAGTTGAGGGCTTGTTGAGAAACAACAAGGCCGGCCTGCATATGGGGTTGAATCCTCTTTTGATTCAGAAGGGAAGGGAAAAAAGGAGGGAAAAATAAACAATTAAAAAAGCGTCGTCCGTGTCGGTAGAGGCAGATCGGCACAGCAAGGAGGCTGTCCTTGCAAGCGGAGCTTTTTTAAATGAAATCGATTGCGTTTTCGCGGTCGCCATGTCGCTTCTCTTTCCTCTATGGCAGTCCACTCTGGTACTAGATGAATAGTCCGTGTCCCATCGCCTGTCACTTGCACGAAGCAGTTCTGCGGACGGACCATTTGATTCTCGCTATCACAAATTCCCATCCCGTTCCGCATATACTTGGCCGCCAGCCGTTGCACGGCCGACGACTCTGCACTCCGCTGCGTACTCCACTCCCCGTCTACTAAAAGCTTGAATTCTATGCACATTGTTTCCGTTTCTTGAGAGGAAATCTGTCGCTGTTAGACTTTTGCGCCAGTTGGGATGCGGTGAATGTGAACTTACTTGCGAAGTAAACTCTGCTTCGGGCATCTTCAGATATTGGAACGTGACCCTGAATTGACGACGGGCAGGACGTAGACTACCCTGGGTGAGCGCTTGCAGTGTCTGAAGAAAGGACGGATTATGGCGCCGCTTGTGAATGTATTTGCCATTGCCATCGTTTCCGGGATAATGATAGCACAGATTAATCGTGGTTGTGCACACTGTCGCCTGGACCATAGCTCTTTTGACTGATGAACAAGGATGTCCTCCCACAGGCGCGGTGCCACGAAGGACGGCCTCGTGGCAGGCTGTTCAAACTGCGCTGTCGCAGTGGCCCTTCGGCTGCAGAGCCCGATGTGGGACACCCCTTAGGAGGACATTCTCGCTCAGAGGCTGGCTCTACAAGTCAATCCTCCACTTTGCGATAGCCCTGGTAGGCCAGCGGTGCTCGTAGCCTCGATCACTAACGGATCATTTCATCCACGGCTATTTCCATCTCAAAATCTTCGTTTATGAACCTAATATTAATGACCTTAAAAGATGACCACTGGATACTGTACCATCGTGCTGTAGCGCAGCTGCGAAATCAATCTTGCTTTTGTAATTGTCACGTTTAGAAGGCGTTTTATCAGGTAAGCCGCTTGAACTGGCCGCTGATGGCAGCAGAACACCAGTATATGTGGCTAGGCTGTAAGCGCTGTTGTGATACAGCCCTACGAGTAGGCGGTAGCTTTAAAATCACCGCCCCCCGCCCTGCCGCTCATAGCCCATGTACTGGTTTTCTAGCACCCTCCGCAGTTTCTGTTCGACTATGATGAGAACTAGATCTGTAGCCTAATCGCATCGGATCCGGCAAGAGAAGTCGTTAAAATACATTAGAGCTGTAATATCAGACTCGACAACCTAGGCTTCCTATACTCGAGAGGACTAGGCAAAAAATTGTTAAGAGACTTATAAAACTTTTCTAAGGGTAGCGTAGCTATAACCCTAGAGAAATATAGAATCGAATACCGGCGATCATCAGCGAAACCGAGTTGCAAAACGCATTAGCCATTTCAAACTTAACTCGAGGAGACTTGGTAGGGAATGGCTGGTGGGGCTGGTGTCACTGGTGCTCATTTGGTGTAATCGAGGATTTATAGTTCACCTAAGAAGAGACGAGATGTAAGTCTAGATGCAATTTTATAACTTTAAAACCTGTTTTTGGTCTTCCTTGGCAAAGAGTCCATCTGGGTTGAGTGAATTCTCCCGCCCGAACGCGGTTTGCTGTTAGTTTTCGATACAAACGCCTGAGGACGAAAAGAGAGAACAACTTTACAGACAATAGAATTCAAAATACATACAGTTCACAGAGCCAACTTCACGATCTGGCGTAGCGCATTGATGCGTCATGGCCGATAGTTAGTGTACATGATGTCTGTATTGCTGCGCCGATTCTACCACAACAGATCGTTCAGCGCATCGCGAATAAAGCACTTCGTAAATACTGTAAGAATATTAGTTTTGCTATAATGGAAAAAGGTAAAGCACCTAATATAACTGTCTTGCTCCCTAGTCGTCGTTCTCGTAGCTCCGACGAGACAATATCCGCAAGAGGTATTTCACCGGAATATATAGTAGCTCTATCGCCGAATTTTACCTTATTTATATTCTCTAATTTAATATAGATTAAGATGTAGAGATTCTACTAGATAGATTAGCATATTAGTTACTAGCTATATAGGCTACGTACATATTCTCCGTCAAGCTTGTCTTTATCGAGTGCCTTATTTAGTAGTTTCTAAGCGGCGATTCTGACGCCTTGGAAAAGTCAATAGGCGCATGCCACATCCACCTTAGTATTTCTTAACTATCTTATCTATTTGTCATACAAGATGGATTCTACAAGTTAAAGTTATGCGACTGTTTTGATCGTAGATCACTTCCGCAGACCAGCAATGCCAAATCCGGTGGCCAGCATAACAGCATTTTTATATAAATGTACTAGTAATTTTTTCTATACGGCCCGTTGAACATTGCCCGGCGTGTGGTAGGTGTTACGAACCAAGAATGCACGCAAAGCAGCCGGGGAGGCGGTCCAAAGGAGCGACCAGGCGGGTACCTGCAAGTCGCTAGATTAGGATGCTAGGTCACGTAACTAGATCACCGTAGATCACGGTAAGCTAGTAGTAATCCTATAGGTATTAAGATCATAGAGATTACTAGTAATCTAAAGTAATCTAAAGAATATAGTAGAGGATAGGTAGATATATAAAGAAGGGGGTTTCCTCTAGATAGATAGCTAGATCTTTACTAATTAATTTAAGTAATAGTCTAAGTAATTATTTAACTATTAGGAGTAACCTTTAAATAAAAGCTTATACCTATAACCTTACTTAAGTGCACTTTATACTTATAACCTAACTTACTTCCTAAGAAACGGATCTTTCTATGACTTAGAATAAGCTACTATTATATTTTAATTAGTCCTATTTAGTAAGTTACCTTATAAACCTTAAGTAGCTAATATCTAAGATGTTAACTACTAGTAGAACTACTAGTAGCCCTACTAAATAAGTTAAGGCACTTTAGGAAAGAATTAAAAAACTTAAATAAGTTAATAAGAAACTTTAGGAAGCTATAGAATAATATAATAAGGAGATCTAAGTACTTAACGACGTTAAGGATTAACTTAAGGAGTAACTAAAGGGTATAAGTAGAAATAAGACTAAAACTAAGGATAGAAAAATTAGTATACCTAAATTCCTAAAGCCTATTTTATATAATGGTATAAAAGGAGATATAAGGGGATTCCTTACCTAGACTAAGGCCTACTTACATGTTAATAAAATAACAATTAAGACACCTAAAGTATAGATCCTATATATTAGTAACCTCTTAGTTAGTAAGGTAATGGAATAGTAGGAGCCTATACTACACAACTACTTAGAAGGGGACGACTTTAAATATAACAACGAAATAATTTAAGTGTTTAGAGATTATAAGAACTTCGAGGAACTACTCCTAACTACCTTTAGAGATCCTAAAGAAGTGTAAACTATAACTTATAAGATTAAAGCCTTAAAGTAGAACAGGTCTACTTAATACCTTATTAGAGAGTTTAAACGCATTATATTGAACCTCTTATAGGATAACGAGAGTATAATAGAACTACTTTATAACACTTTATAAGAAGACGTAAAGGATAAAATCGTAAAAGAAGACCGACCTAATACCTTTAATAAGTTTACTAGTAAGATTATTAAAATTAATAATTAACTCTACGTATAACGACTTAAATGAAGTGGAAAAGGAACGGGTAGACGTAACGTGATTCTACGACGAAATTAACCTAATATAGGACAATAAAGAAACGGTTCTACGGCCTACGGAACTTACCTAGGCCCTATAGAACTTAACACCACAAATAAGGAAAAGGGGAAGACTTACTATAATTATAGTAAAATTAGATATTTTATAAATAAATGTTAATCCCTAAAAAAGTAATAGAAGCCTATAGGCGAATAAAAGATCTACGTAGCTAACTACGAAAATTTACCTACTTATAACATTAGTATAGCAAATAGCGAAGAATACTTCTCTAAGCCTAAACGAAACTATATGTCTTATAATAATACTAGCTTAGATAAAGACTAGGACTTTAGAACTTAGCTATTACCTAATAAAGAATAGGTAGTAAAGACCTAACTTCTAGTATATATGTCTATAACTAGGTTAAGCTACGAAGAGGCTATATATGTCCTTACTACACTATACGAAGTGCTAGATACGCTAGTTAGCACGTTATTTAGCGGACCTGGAGACCCCGAACTAGAAGCCGTCTATATCTATAGATGTAACCTAGAGGACCCTATAGTCCTTATTAACTAACTATTTATAGTAGAATGTAATACGAACGATAGGATAGGACTCCTAGAGGAGGAGCACCTAGCTATAAGTATAACAAACCGGAACTACGTACTACTCTTATAGGTAGTATACCTACATAATAACTATAGAAGACACTTATAGAAGAAACTAGAGTATAGATAGTTCCTATAGATTGTACTAAACGGTTATAAACCGTATTTAGAAATAGACCTCCGACACTAGAGAGTTAGTAAATAGACTTCTTCGAGGCTAACCCTTAGAAGAAATAAAGACGTTTATTATATTAAGGATAAGAACCTATACACTATCTAAGTTATAACCTTATAATATAAGGATAGAGGAAATAATGTAATAGTAAGAAACTTACCTAGCCTAAGTTTAATTAATATAAAGGGAAAGTAACTAAACTGCTACCTAAGCTCCTAAGATACGTTAGAAGACTACTACTAATAGAAATGAAAGTAAGAACGCGAGGTAAAGAAAAATTTAGGAAAAGGTAGCTATCGTTACTACTAAGACCGAGACTTCGACGGAGATCTAACTAGTCTCTATGTACTATAGACGTTATTAGCATAAAATACCTTACTATTATAATAATAATTAAAGGAACGAAAATCTAGGTAATAATTAATAGTAAAGTATAAGGAAATTACATCTTACCGAATCTCGTTAATAGATTATAATTACTATAGAAGAAAAAGAACAAGCCCTACTAACTTATAAACGTAGAAGGAGAAGTAGTTAAGTATAGCTAAGGCATAGTAGACTAGGAAACTACGTAACTTCCTATATCTATAGTAGGTATAAACTACCTTCTATCCTTAGATATTATAGAGATCTTAAAACATAACGTTATATTAGGGATACCCTAGTTGCGGGCGAGCAATCCTAGAGTCAACTAGAGAATAGGCTAACTTTAGTGGGATATACTAGGATGTAGTTACGATAAGAAGAGCGGCCTAAGAAAGGCACCTTTATTAGACTATAATAGGCCTCTAGGACTATATGTGATCACTAGAGAGCCTAAAGCTAATATAACGGAGATTCCCAAGGAATACTTAAAGTATAGTAAGCTATTTAGTAGAGAGCTAGAAATAGGACTACTAGAGTA
>LUFD01002463.1:0-18342 GCA_003025255.1 Cordyceps pruinosa | reverse complement strand
AGAAAATAGAAAAATTTATATATAAGACCTAAACTAAGCTATACTAAGTTAGGTAGAAGGTAGAGCTTTTAAGGAAGTAGCTATAACTTTAATAGCTAATTAAGAAGTAAAAAATAAAAATAAACTTTAACTAAAAATTTATAACCTTAATTAATATTATTTAAATTAAGTTAAATTTAGTAGTATTAGCTTACTTAATAGTAAAGCTTAATAATACCTAATTAGCTAAATTAATTAAGTAAGGAGGGGAGTGTAGTAGAGAGGGTATAGAGAGTAGAGCTAGATTAAACTAATTAGAAGTAATAGAATTAGATAAGACCTACTAATATAAGAATACTTTACCTAATTAAGCCTAGTGTCATGCAAGTACTAACCCCTTTTTGGCCGCGCGGTTGAGTGATGCTTCTGAACGGCACCCTGATGCGCGACCTTAGCAGGTACCTACCTGCCTCCGTAATAGCGATTTAACGTAATAACACCGACTTTGCTTATCAGGGCCTAAAATCAGAGTGCTACAACTACAAGGCTGGGCGACTGAGACAGCGTTGGAACAGAAGCCCTGGCGCCGACCGTCAGCCGAGTCACTATACTATCTTCCTCTATAAGATCAGCACCACTAGCAGAGCAGCTCCCCAAAGTAGACGTTACATGGCCAAGCTCCTATAAACAGGCAGCTGCTACATCAGGAAGCTCAATACCTGGCAGGGCCGTTGGATGGCAAGCAGCTACAATTATCACAAGTCTTCCTGGGTCAGATGAATGGGAGCTCTGACAGCGAAGAGATGACGAGATCAAGACAGCATTCCATGGAAAATTGGCCAAATCGACATAATATCAGCCATCGCCAATAGGCGCTCCTCATATTGCTGACCGCACTGTCAGCTGGCCATTACTACAGGCCGGTCGTAATCGAGGCTGGGCGATGACGACAGATGTCATGAGGCTCGACCCCAAAATATGGGGGAGGGGCAGCCCCGGTGCACAAAAGTGCGCAAAGTCGCCGCCAGGGAAGTCCATGTCACCATGCAAAATTATCATATTTGCGTAATCATTATATTCTCCTGTTATCTTCTTCCGTGCGGGCGCGGGGTGTGTGCAGCGCCCGCGGCCCCCTCGGTGGCCCTCGGCGTCGAGCTGAGGACGGGCCGGCCGGCGCCTCACCGCTGTAGCCTGTGAATGAGATAATTACACATTCGTGCACGCTATACTCCAGGATGTTGTGTACACGTATACGGTGTCGTCGGAGGCTGCGCAGAGCACAGCTGAACGCTGTCTCTGCTCAGCCTGGCTGTGAAGGCTGAGGTCGCGGAGTGGGAGAATGCAACCCTACGTCGCCCGACCCGAGAGAGGGCTCCCCAGCCTTGCCGACCGGGCCAGACGTCGTCCTCGTGTATCAAGCCCAACAATACGTCCGCAGCCGTTGGGGGGGCGCGCATACATGTGGTCGCCATCCGTTGGCCACGCGCGTCGTCTATTATTACGCAGTCGGGGCCAAACCGGAGCACACAAGCTTCTCTGGTAGTAATCGTATACCGCATGTACAGCGGGCGCCGATAGGCAAGACGGTTGGCAAATAGTGCCCTGGTGCGAGGATGCGAGACCACGCCCGCGCCGATGTCTCTCCACAAACAAGGCATGTTTTACATCCACCCCCTCCCCCCCCTTCTTGTCATCTCTTCATCGCGCCGTCACTACACCGTAGGCGCCCAGTGACTCCCTCTGGTGTCAAGATCGGCGTGGCAGTTGACATTGGGGAATGCGCATTGTCCAGTCCCATGCCCGTCTAACATCGCCATCAAGGCAGATGCGTAAAAAAACGTTATGTGCGGCTTTCGCTATTGATGAGAAAACAGAGGCCGTGATGTACATTGACGCAAAAAGTATGAAGCCTCCGTGCGTTTCAATACGTTGATCTGACTCGGCGTGGTGTGTCGAAGCCATTCAGAAACCTAATAAAGTTCAACCCGTCTCGCCTAATACGGACAAACCCGGACGCCAGTCCCCAAGCCTCAACAAGGCAGCCAGGCCAACCTGCTTCTCCCGATGGCGATGGGAAAACGCCCAACGGGAGCTGCCTACCAGGCATCGACGTGACGGCGTGTTGGAAGAAGTTGCCCAAGGCGCAGCACCGGCAGCAGCCTGCGCCGCGGCATCTCTCGCCTTGCGAAGTTGGGAAGCGACTGGCGGTGGCCAACAAGCCGAAGCCGGTTGTGTTCCAATAACAAGCCGCGCCGCGACTTTGCAAGTTGGCCAGGCGGTGGCAAGGCACGGATCCCGCGCGAGATAGGGCCTCAAGCCCGCGGGCCACACGATGGAGGGAGCCACGGTGCCAGCACAATACGTTTCAATAGGGGCCCGGTGCCATTCGGTCGCCCATTCATGGCCGTTCCGGGGGGTCGCCTCCCCAGGCGTCCTCCCACCACACGCCAACCATCGCCGCGCCACCAAAGGCAACTTGGAGGGGGCGTGCGCGTTAGGTCCCGAGGCAGCACCCAAATATGACTCGGGCCTCTGTTTAGGGACACCTGGCTCGGGGGGCGTCTTGTCATGACCTTTTGAATATATTATGCGCGGTCCCGCCCCCGGCCTCCAACATGATCTTTGTTTTGCTTGCTTCCTCGTAAACCAGAAACCATATCGACGTACCTTATCACCAAGCTACAAACCCCCAGCTGGATCTGGGACTTGCCGTCACTCGCACGAGACCGCATCGTCGTTGTTATTGTTGTGCAGGCCGCCCTTCCTCCACGCCACCGTCTTGGTCCGCATGCCACACACCCCTCCAACACACACCGCCGAGACACCGCGACGAAGTATATAGACTTTGGTCGCGTACACGTTTGAAACCAGCAGCTCTTGTCACCAAACATCCCTCCAGATCCTCGGATCCTCTCATCAGGAGCCCGTGGCCAGCAAGCAAGCTCGCGAGCAGCAAAAAGCAAAAAACTGCAACCTCCTTGCAGCTAACATCGCCACCGCTTACTGCCTCCCCCGAGCCGCCCACCCCCGCATCCACTTACACAGACCGTGGAACCGTGGAGCACCAGGCTCGCCACCGACGTTGGACGAATCCTGCCTCAGCCGTGGCCAGGAACAGTCATAACGAGCCGCCCCCCGCCCATCAGCCCCCCGCGGAAGGCAGCAGCACCCAGACTCATCACCATCACCATCACCACCGCCACCACCTCCACGCGGCCACCGCACCTCGCAAGCAGAGCGCCGCGTCCCCGTCCCGCACCGTCCCCCGAACCGCAGCAGCCGGAAGCGGCATCATCGCCAGCATGGCGCCGAAACCCACCACCCCCGACGCGCCGGCCGCGACCGCGCCGGCCACCTACTACCTGGTGCCCAACCTGCGTGCGCTCGACCCGGCCGCGCGCGAGCTCGAGCTCGGCGCGCACGCGTGGGCGCTCCCCATCGTCATCGAGGACGAGGACCTCATGTTCGGCGGCAAGTCGCTGAGCGCGCTGTACGAGGAGGAGCGCCGCCGCCGGAGCTCCGGCGGCGGCAGCATCGCCGGCAACAGCAGCGACGAGGAGCCGCCCGAGGAGGAGGAGAGGCGCGGCCGCGAGCGCGTGCGACGCCATTACAGCCCGCCCAAGTCGCACCGCAAATGAAGCCGTCTCGCCTCCCGATACACCACCGCCTCCCCTGCATCTCGCCCACGATATCCCCCTAGACCGATGTGACGCGCGGTCGCACACCCATAGCTGGTCTGCAGCGCATCACCCTCCTGCTTATCATGATACATTTTTTTTCTCGGTTTTCTTTTGCAGAGGCACCGCTTTACTACGAGACGGTGCCTAGCATAGAAGAGCTGCATCAGCCTGCTCTTCGCCTCACGGCGTTTAGATGGATCGCATTCTGTTCTATTTACACTTCTTTTGCTACCGCTTGCTGTTAGCCGTGTTATTTTTCAGGATTCTTGTTTGCATCGCATGTCTGGTTTTGGGGGTTTTATTACAGTTTGCTTCTTTCCCCCCTACTATCACAGCGAAGGTGGTGTGCTATGAGTCTAGCATCCCGCACAGGACTGGCTACTGACTGCTATGAATCGCGACTCATGGCTTTTCACCTTGAGCGCTGCAGATAGCTCAACTGAATGGCAGAAATACCATACAAATCTTACCATCTACAACTATTAGTCTTGAATAACACCATCGTCTTGTGATTTGATTTGGCTGATGCAGCGACTTGGCGTCAGCGTGTATCAGCGCTCACCCCCCCCCCTCCTTTCCCCCGCCCCTTTGTTCCAGCACTCTCGGGCTTGCCGAGGGGAGTACCAAAGCGCCACTGTTTGTTCTTCAACATTGCGGAACTTCGGTATGCTTTCCTCGTGTCGCTTCTGTGCAGCGGCTACTCTGACGGCTTCCCCGCCGCATGAGTCCGAGGTACAGAAAAGGAGTCCGGCATCGGGCGGCCCGGAGCTAGATGTGGGGCTGACCCTCAGGCGGCGCTGCCGCCGGGGCATGTGAAAGAGGCGACAGGATGACTCGCGCAATGTGAAGGGACATTAGTAGGCGATTCAACGCACTGATCGTCTGTTATCTTTGTCACTTGTCATTATATGCCATGATAGTTGCTTTGACGGAGGCGTTCGCAAGGGCCACGAGGAGTGAACGAAGGGTGTCTACCGAGACCCGTGAGGAGCAAGCCCAAGCACATACAGCGTACGGTCCTATACGTGACATTTAGACACGGGGTAGTTCCATTCGAAGGTTTCGCCATGACCCTTGATAGCTCGTCTGCCAACTCTGTGACCAACATGCGAGTTGCGCGCTAATGGCAAGGCCGGTATCGATACTAGCTAGGTATTTGCTCGACATCTATTAGATTTGCCTTGCAGATTGCAGGACGCCGGAGAAGTCTATATATCACTCCACATGAGCTACCGCTTCCCTTTGAATGGGATGTCGCGGTGTTGACCCCGGCCGGGGAGGACCAATGAGATAGGCGACTATCGTAGATCGTCACAACGCACAATTCAGCACACCAAGTAAGCGCATTCATGCCATGTTTCAGACCACCGCTACCGCGCTGTATCTACCAGTGGGCTTGTATCAGCAGGCTTGGCACATTTTACCACTTCTCGAACCATGTTTCAAGAATCATTCTCCATGTCATCTGCGACTGCTCACAGTACCCAGCACAGTGATTTCGGGCATTGCCGTGGAATCCAAGATCTGGCCCGTGGGGAAGCCACGCGAACGGGGTACGTGCAGTCTGTTCGCCGGCAGTCGCACGCCGCCGTAAGCAGTGCGGTCTGCTGTAAGACCGCCACAGGCATGCAGTGATCCGTTACTCCAGTGCCTTGCCATGTATTTCGATGCGGAAATCGGCTTGATTGCACATGAGTGCATCTCGAGCTACAGTCGGCGCCGCGAAAGTCGGGCCAACAAGCGGGCGCCATCTGTTGAAGCAGGTGGCTGTGGTGTAATTGTAGTGGCTGGCAGGCGCACTACTTTGATCTACATTTTACAGTGCTGCTACGAACCTCCAACCTTGGGCAGTTTTGTCCGCGATCTGCGGTAGAAGTGTCGAGTAAAGCCGCACGATGATTGTGGCTACTCCTTGAGAAAACGTCCGCTGACGTCGAGTGACAAGGCGTGCCGTGGTCGTCGAGTTATGCTAACTTTTGTTCCTGCCTGTATATGACACTGTCTTCGCGTCGAGGTACAAGATGGGGAACTTGGCAACTCTGGAAAATACAGTGGTCGCGGCATCCCAGCTCCTGTCGTGCATGTAGTGCCAGTGTTCGCCGGGGTGGGGGGGTGATGAAGGCGACGCGTCGTTGCATGGCTCTTGTGTTGCTCTGGATCAAGAATTCGTTCATTTGGGGCACCCGCTACGGCCGGAGATGCAAGGACCGCATACGGGCGCCACGAGGACTACGCGCATAAGACTGCCTATGAAGGATGTGTGACTTTCGCCACAACTAGGAGTCCCTAGCTTCTCCAAATTTTAGCTTAAACTACTAAGATAAAATTCTCTTATACTCTATTGTCTTTAAGAGCGGCCACTCGCTACAGTACTATATAAGCTGATGTAGAAAATGTAAGCAAGTATCCTCGTCACGTAACGCCAAGTTTAGATGACACCCCTACGCCGTAGCTGCATTAAAATAGACGCCTAGTCTGCTGCAAGCAAGCCAATAAGTGCGTGGCGCACACTCGTAGCAGCGAAGGATTCAAGCCGCGTAGCGTACGAGAGCGCAAATTGCTCGTCCATTCTACGAGGGCGAACATAGATGGATCCCGCAGCCACGGAAGAAGGGGCTCGCTCCCTTTGTCATGTCGCATCGAGCCGTTCGTTGGGTGTATTCGTAGAGCCCCGGTCGAACGCTCCAACCTCAGCGGAAGTCGACGGTGGACATGAGCTGGTGCCGGAGGCAACGATGCAGGCTCCGAACGGTGATGCTGGTTTTTTGCCGCAGTACATTATTCGCGTGTGAAGTTCGGAGTGGGGCCGGTTTGGTCTTCTGTTGACACCTTAAAGACCACTTGACAACACGACTTCTTCATACCCCACCCCGGTTCAAGTTGGCTCTTTAAATACCATGGCGGAGCCACTGCCACAGTCCAAGAAACGATCATTATCGCCAGATTGTTCTTTAGCCTCTTCTTCTTTCTAAAGATCATACTAAAATATATAGAGGGTTAGGTTCGAACTGCTAGCTGATCCTCCCACTCCCCGCACGCGTTGTCGTTACACCATAGTAACGCAACTTTACGAGACCTTTCCTAGTAGCTAAGTTCTTAACGATATACTTGTCGACACTACAAAACTGTTTAATAAAAATTATAGAATATAGGGAGAGCAATCCTTCAAACTAGGTAAGAGCTGTCTACTTGCTCTCTCGCGTATACTAATTTCTCTATAGGATCCCCTATTCGCCTAAGTACTAGTTGACTTCGAAAACAATACCTACCTAATAATTCCTAGAGCTCCTATACTCGGGTTGTTGTGGACGGAGTGCTTGCTAGTAATGCCTTCTTCTACCGCTAGAACTATACAGGTAAGACTGTCTACTAGGTTACCTAGCTCGTAGTTAGTAAGGAGTATTATAAGTGTAGGCTCGCAGGCGGCCTATTAAGGGCGTTAAAAGAGGATAACGACGACATATTTAGTATTATAAGCTCTCACCTAGCCACATGTCTTGTAGCGGCGGCGGCATTTACAAGTAAGTAAACCTAGCTAGATATAGGATATTTCCTAACTTAAAGTAGCAACTATTAAAAAGGTATCTCTTAACTTCATTAGAAAGAACACGTAGGGAGTTATAGAAGTATTACTAATAACGTATATCTAGGATATAAAGCTATATAGAGCTATTTTTAACGCTAACAACTTAACTAGACTCGTCTCTAGTGTTAATACTAGGTTCTTTGTTAATTATAAGGAACCTCTTAACGCATTAGAAATTATCTACGAAAGCCTGTAGTGGCCTTTTAGGGATCTCCTAGACAGCTACGAATATCTCCTAATTGTTCCTGCCAAGACTCGTCGGTCTAGGTCTCGATTATCGACCAGACCTAGCGATGTCGCGGTTGTAGAAGCTTAGCCTTCGTTGGGATTCGCTTTGACAATGCACCGTTCATGTGTCCTTGCAATTGGTTATCTGGTCCCGCTATAGAGTCGTAGTCCACCAACTTGTGTGTTGCACTTAGTCCTAGACGTTATAGAATATGTATGTACTAAGCCTAGGGATTAGAAATTATCGCTATTTCCTCTTTAACACTACCAAAGTAGTATAGAAACATTCCGTGCTCCTAATAATGTTCCCCGCCATATCCTATATACTACTTAGATAGAGATAAACCACGCTACATATAAAGACCTCTTCCTCGAAAGGATTATAGAGCTAGTTCTACCTTAACACATCATTCTACCTATTAACTATAACCTCTAAGGTTGGAGAAATACGTATAAAGGAGATAAGCGCCCTAACGTAGCTAAGACGATCTACCATATCTAGCCCATTTAGCCTCGGGTACATCGCTAATAACTCTTAGGCCACTAAGTCGACGTTATAAAGCTAGCCCTACTTAAGGTTAACCTTAGCTAGTAATAAGAGTAGTTGCTAGTATCCTTTTAAGTGACGACTATCTGATAGCCTTAGTTGCTTAATGTTAGATTCTAGTATCGCCTTTATACGAGATAGTAAGTAGCGTGGTTAATCTCGCGCGTAATCTAGCTCGTAGTAGACGTCGGCGAGAGCTAATTTTGCAAGCAACCTCCTTAGTCTACGCAGGCCCGGCGTTTCTAGGCATTGTTTAAAGTAGACTTTAGCTTCCTCGAAATTACCCTCGCCACGTAGGATACGACCAATATAGAACACCTAATCCTAGATTAGATTTTTATAGCCTAGAAGATTCTAAGGTACCTATCTCTAAAGTTCCCTATGCGCTTAGAGGAAATTAAATTGGTATATATAGTTCGTAGCCTAAGATAAATAGAATAGAGCGATGTAAGGCACTTATTTGCTATAGTGTCCGAGGTCGTAACTACACCCTATAAAAATAAGCTAATTTCGTGCACTAAACCCTCGATATCGCTATTAAGGCGTTGGGCTACGCTACGCTAAAGAACTATAGAGGCGTGAAAATGCTAGCAGTGACCGGAATTTCTAGTGCACTTATTTAATAGATTTGGCCACGAAAGGGTTAGTTAGACTATGCTAAACTATGTAAGCTATCATTCGTATAAGAATAATAAACCCTTACTACGGTAAGAGATCCTAAGGGGCTGCTATTCCGGAGCCACGGCTTTTTATGCTTACTTAGAGAGCTTGACGGCTATTACTACCTGCTTCTACTAACCGGTGACCCCTCCCAAAGCACGTGTATTAACGTCGGTATTACCTGCGACATTTATGGTAGCGGCGCGTAAGTTTAATCACCGAGGTCATCTAGTGCAACATCAGAAAGTGAACTAGTCTGCGGTTGTTGAGGAGAGTAAGCGCGATGATCGCCGGGTACGAATCCTAGGAACAGAGCTGTAAGGCTAGGGAGTGGTGGAAGGTCAATCCCGGGTCTTAGTGGTGCGGCTTTGAAAGAGTAGAGCTTTAGCCAGGTTCAAGCCGGGGGCCTATACATATACCATTAACCCTCCCTAATCCCTAACACCTAGTTATCCGAACCACCCTAACCTAACTAGGGCGAATGAATATTCTAGGATCATAGCAGCAGCCGCAATGATCGTGTTTCTATCCCCCGAGAAAACGGTATCGAGGCATTACCCATGAAGAGCACGAATCGTGGCTGTGGAAATCTCCCCCCAAAGACTCAAAGACACATAAGTCATCTCTCACTGAGACGCGAGGTTGCTATTGTGTAGCCTTCCATGTGCTGTAGTGCACTGGAAGCCTCTCGCAACTGTCGTGCTGTGGCGCTGTAGAGCCAGTTTGAGTCCAGCCTCTGGCCGCTCTCCCAGATTCCGGGAGCAAAAACAAAGGGGGGGAAGTACGTACACCATTCTCGGATTAATTTCCTCGTGCCGGAATACCCACTCGCACCCAGCCGTTTGGTGAGTGTCTGCGCCCTGCGGCACCTCCACCGTGGTGTACACATCCCCAACCGGTACAAATGAGAAGCGAAGTCCTGTGCTTCAGTTTATCCGCAACCTGAACATTGAAGGTTTGGAAATGAAACAGCTTCTAACTTGATCATTCAAATTCTGTGCCCCTGTTAAATTAATAAGTACTGTAGGTATGTATGTCCCGCCACGTAGGGGAGGCAGCGCCTGCCATATTATATGCTGTAGTCCTCTGTACTATGTTGGTCTTGTGAAGCTAGACTTTTTCTTTTGTTTCGGACTTGGTTTCTGCGGCATTTTTAAGCGATGAACTTAGGTAAATGCTTTGTTAGAGGCAGAAAGTCCTTTATACTTCCTAGCTTAGGAGAGATGGGAACTCTCCGGTGTCTGCTAAATTAAGAGGAGCAACCTACTAATGATTCCTCTCTGCGATTTTGAGGTGGTTTGAATTTCCACTGATATCAGCACCGTAAAAGGCGAGCTCACATGAGGCCGTCATACCAACTTTGGGACCGCGTAGTCTACGCGTAGAAGAATTCAGTCCTCGTCACGTTGACTGCAGCATCTCGATAACAAGGGGGCGCTGATTTCACTGTGTTGGGGGAGCCATCCATGATATGTAGGCTTTTTCTCTGCCGGCAAGTGAAGTGATGCAGGCGACTGCAAGCCTCTTGCGAGGCTTTCCCGCCTTTGTCACGCCCTACTGTGCATTAACGGGGAAGCCGTCAATCATAGCCTTATAGTGGCTGCCATCATCGTAGACATGGCACAGTCCCTCAACCGAAATCTCCTCAGTTCTGATGTAATGGGTCCAGGACACTCCAGTCCCATTCAGGGGGACAAGGCATCGACAGGTTGCCGAAAATGAACTTTTTGACGTTGTTGCCGAGCTTCTTGTTCGTCACCCTCAGCCAACGCAGTCCGCTTGTTTAGTGCACTCTTACTCTAAAGCTACAGTAGTGAGGACCTGAATGCAGGCAAAATTGGCCGCAATATAAACAAAGTTTAGCCTACAAGCAGAAGTGGAAATGTTTTCCTTCTACAGCATTCGCGTCGTTTGACATCTTGGGCGAGAGCAGCGCGTCGTACGAGGAGAGGAATGCCCGGCTAGTGAGGCCAGAACTTCAGCGGCTGGACTGGTGCAAGCTGACTGGTTGGGAGAATCTAGCTGCACAACAAAACACAGCCGCTACCCCGCACCTAGAATATCCGGCCAAGGATATAGAGGGCTAGCGACGTGGCTCTTAGACAAGCACATACATATTGCCTACATATATCAACTCGTATCATGCTGTCGAATAGCGTAACTCGCGCTCTTAGGCCGGACTCTGCGTCCGAGTCAGCTATCTCGTCAACTTGACACTCTCCCATATCCTGCTGGTTTGTTCCAAGCCGTGTATTAGCAGAACGACTTATATTTTGCACCTGCAGCCGATCGCCAAGGCCAAACTCGCCGACTTCAGCGTTCTCGCCAGCGCCATCAGCGTATCTAGGCGCTCCACTATAGCTCTCTTCGTCGCGGCGACTACTATCAAGCTCGGGCTGAAGCACTCTTTGTCGGGAACTTGCATCGTTTACTCCGACAGATATCCTTAGAAGGCGGCAGTCCGGCACCTTGAACGCGGAATCAATATTGTTGAGGATATGCTTCATGCATATAACCCACAACCATGTCAAATACTTGTCATACAACTTGTTCTTACGTGCTCGTTGTGCCCGGCTGCCATGCCATTGTATGCTAGGCCAAGCCTGGGCGTCGGCATTCTGCATCATAGGTAAAGGTGTAATGCTCAAGTGGTTTTCTGTTAAGATCACCGCATAACATCCAACTTCAACGACGTTAACACCAACAACTGCGCCACATGTCATAACAGTTCGCAGATTGTCAAGATTTGAATGGTCCAAAATAGCGTGCAAATGCTTTCCTTCAATCAGCTCAGCCACAGGTCGCCTATCATTGATAAATAACAGAAACATGAGGCTGTTATTATGCCTATGGGGAGGCCAGGGTTGAAGATACGCTTTATAAAGAGGAATATATCATAGCTTAAACTTTACACGAATTTCCTCCTCAGAAAACTGTTTCGTGTGTCGCCGAAGCGACACTTCTCGGTCATGCAACGTCATTTCACAACATTGTAGCTAATCAGTACCGCCGTGCTGGTCGCTAGATGAAGCCCTCTCCGCGAGCAAGCACTATCCTCCGCCAGCAAATGGGGTGCTGGGGAAGTGAAAGCCTTCAGGGTCCTTAAAAACAAAGCAGCTTGGCAGAAAAGTTTTTTGTTGCCTTTACGTGACCTTCATGAGCACTCGTGCCCAATCTGCCACCCCGAGAGCTCTACCCCTTACCAAGTGAACCCCGCCATAATAGAGCATCTTCTCACTCCACCTTCGCGACTTCGCACCGCCCCTAAGTCCTTTTTATGTGGCCTGCCAACTGGCAGTTTTCATCTGGCGTTGGCCAGGTTAATTCGATGCGATGTGCGAGATCTAGTGCGAAACCATAACACCCGCGAGCGTGCTGGTGACAGATTAGTCGCTCAGTATCCCGATTTCGTCCCATCATCTATAATTCCATTTCCAGAGTCCTCTTCCCCCACACGGCGCTCCTCCTCCGAATACAGTAGTAGTCACGCTAGCATTCCTTTAGACGATAACTAGAACGAGTTCCGTACCTAGAGGCTAGAGTCCCTAGTGGCCAGTCTAGTTAAGGAACTCTTCTACTTATCTTTATACTCGGTCCTAAAATAATGTCATCTTAAAGAAGAATTTTATTTTCGCCTAGAGAGTCATTCGTTGTAGGCACTAATTGCTGCCACAGGTGTTGTCGGTGCCGATGATAGCGGCCTATATAAGAAGCGTCTTTAGTCTAGTTCCTAGATAACCCTTAACCCGTCTCTGATGTTAGGCGAATGTAAACTAGCATCTCAAACCCTTTTTTATAACAATCGCACCGAAAGTTATCAGCCCGTCTTGACTATCTAGCTCTTCGCGCAGGTCGCTAGGGAGGCTGTCACGACCTGGAAGCACTACAGCCACACAGGATTGTTCCATGGCGGGTGAGAACTCCCTTCTTTCATTCTATCAGCCGCCACTTAAACTCGCTTCGCAGCTAAAGGGCCCGCGTGTAGCGTCTACTCGTATATTTACAACGGTACATTTATCCGTTTCTTACATTTTGACCTCGGCTCTCGCTACTAGGAATACTTGGACGCCCCAACGGAGAACGAGCAATTAGACATAGTTCAGGATTATCCAGAAGACACATGCGTTCGTATTTCTAGTACGAAGTGGCTAGATCTCGAGGAGCCCAAAGACGTTATTCGCTTGATATGCCATATACCGGCCAGAGTGATGATGGAAGGTCATGAATTTGAGGAATCCGAGGACTAGCCGGAGAATGATCATGAGGCCGGATACCAGTCGGACGTTATGCAAGAATGAATGGATGTAGATTTTCCGGACAAGATGGTCCCCAGGAGATGTGAAAACTTTTGGCAGAGCTTAGAACAGGACGTGACCCAGTGTTTGCTGCTTGCCTTTATCTTTTTATGATGCTCAAAGTTCAGAGCGTACGCAACTAGCTATGCTATATTAGTGCTGTGAAAATCGTCCGGATGCAGCGAAGCAGCCAGCAATAAGTAGTGAAAACACGCTACACGTTCCCTTCAAGTAGCAACTATTGCCTGTTATTGGTAAATACCAGAATATGAGGCTATTGTTATGCGTGTTCGGGAGGCCAGGTTTGAAGATACGCTCCTTATAGAGCAATATATTACGGCTTAAACGTATTATGTGGCACTTATACTCCTCCACTCTCTCAAACCATACGCCGCTGCGAATCTGCTCAGCAGGCTGCCGAAACTACCCAACAGCGCGAATTCCAGCGTGACGAAGAAATAGATAAACGATACTTGAGTTACATTCCGAGGCGCATTTGCCGCGCTGCAAATCTCCACCCACCATGCTGTTCTACCAGTCTTACTTCCTTCTTCCTCGCCGCCATTTCATCAAGATCAAGTTCCTCGACAACAATGTTGCTGCCCATACTCCAGCGGGGTTGGTGATTGGCGGCGTCCTCGCCGCCAATTGCCTGTGCCAGCAGTGGGAGGGCCGACGTCTTCCAGTTCTCGCACCACCAGGGGCTGCGCTGGCTGATGACCACGACGGCCGCAAAAACAGCATCTCAGTGGTGAGAAGAACTGCCAGAAAGGAAAGGCATCTCCATTTAATGCGGACTCACACCTCGCTGTAGAGGGCGTCTCCCGTCACGCTTCCGGCGCTAAACGGTACGCCATCGTCGACGTGCTGCGACGGCGGCGGCTTGTTACTTCGCATCTCCCCGCCAATAGCAAGCGATATACCGTCCATGAAGTGGTCCACGAACTCAATTGTCATAGTGCCAGCGCTCCAGAGCGTTTGCAGCCACACGGCCCCGTCAACTTGATCTACACCGCGCACGAGCTGAATAGAGGCGCTGTCAAAGATGCGCCCGACGAAATCTACAAGAGCGGTGGTAGGACTCTTGGTAAAGGACTATACACATTCGGGTATGTACCATTTGCCAGGCAGTTTATCGCCATCATCGAGTCCCGTGGATCTCTTTGGGGCTGACGCAGGTAGGAGCACATGTACGCTGTTGGTGGCTGTCTTTTCTTCGCTGGCAGCACACGTTTGCCGTGATCCATTGACGAGGTGGCCAGTTGGAATGAATGATCGAATGGAACAGCGTCTAAATATTGGCACGCAACTTCTATCTCGGCATACTTTCCATTTTGGACGCTAGAGTTAAACGATACGACGCACGGTCGGAGAGCACAGTCGAAAGCGACGGGGATCAGATCCGAATTCTTGTCTTGCAGCGTTGGCTTGACAAGAGCAATGCCATAGATGCTCAGTAAGGTGGTTGTGCTGTTCCACTCTCCGGCGGGTGACAAGCTTGTCGGATCGCTTCCGTACACGCCGTTGGAGGTGCCAAAAGTAAACATCTTGCCGCTAAAACCCGATCCCCAGCGACAGAATGTCTGGGTAGCCGGTCAGAATATAGTTGCCTGCATCGTGGCATCTTTTTTGCTATGTATGACACATGGTCAATGTGTCAAAGGATGCACTACTCCCATATTAAATGTGCAGTTGCCCGTCGGACAAACCACGGTGCTGCGTATGCTCTCGGAGCTGTTACTTGGCCGAGCGTATAAGCCCGTATACACGGCGAGCTGCATCGCCGTCATACGAGAGACAACAGTTGCGTCGCTCTGAGCAATGGCGTAGTTAGCAAACCGTGGTACAGAGGCTTCGCCGTGCATAACTCGCTCGCAGGTTCCGATGGCGACGGCCGCTTGCGAGAATGGTTCGGTAATGAGTGTGAGCAGTGCAATCAGAACGCCGAATGACTCGAAGGAGGATGACCTGCGATCGCTAAACTGTTTGGAAATGTAAAGCAGAGACCCCCAGGCGCCCCGACTGGCCTGGTCGTAAACATCCATAGTGATCATGTCCTGCGGCTCTTTGGAGAAGGAGAGCCATTTAAGCTGACTTATCCCATTGAATGTAGGCATAAGTAGAGAGTCTTTGAAGATGGTTGTAATAATGGCAATGACAGCATTTATGGAAATCGGCGCCTTCCAGTGAGAAAGGCCTTTATTCTCATACTCTCGCAGAAGAATAAGGCTGGCTATAAAAAGGACAAGGCTCACAATGAGCGAAAAGGACTCCCATTTCCACAGCGGAAGCATGCCACGGAAAGCGCTCTGGGGCTTCGATGAGACGTAGACAGAGGAGCGCTGGCTCTCGATGCTGTCTGTTTTTTTGTGCTGCTTCCGAAAAGGCCTGGACGAAGCTCCACCCCTGGGTAACTTGCTCCAAGAGACATTGCTGGTGCTCAGCAGGCTTTCCAGGCTGATGTAGCTGGGGTTGCGCTTCTGGTATGCTGCCCGCATCTTGTTCGGCCGCGGTCGTGTCTACACAATATAACAAGGAGGAGTTTATAGTAGGATATTAACAGGGTCCAAGGCAATTCAATGCGGACTACGGAGGAAGGCACGGAAAGTCGTGTCTGTGCGTATTAAGCAGGGGGGTTACCCCACCAAAATTGTATGGGAAGAGCCCCTTTTGACTCTATTAGAGCCCACAGCCACTACATTCAACAACGAATCTATGATAGTTATAACGTCCAGAGACTCCTGTGGCCAGGCAATAGCCCTGATCTTAACCCTATTGAGCCTGCCTGGCCCTGGATGAAAAGAAGAACTACTCGAAAAGGCGCTCCGAAGAGCCGGAAAGAGGCTATAACTGTGTGGCAGGAAGCTTGGGAGGACCTACCACAAACGAGGATATAGGGCTGGATTGAGCGCCTGCCGAGGCATGTGAGCTAGAGGGAGGAAATGAATATAAGGAGGGAAGGGCCTAATCCTTGTAGATTTACATAATAACTTCCCCTTTTATCCTAGTACCCTTTATCCCTGCAAGACACGACTTTCCGTGGCGACATCTGTACTGACAATGACACTATATGGAGACAGGAAGCTACCGTACTTTTGTGTAAAATAATACACAAATCTCACTCACTAGTGCATGTAGGTTCATATAGCTATGCACGCTACAACCTCGCAGCGCCCACTACTTAGCTCAAGCCCGACGCCTAGCCACAGCGCGTTTTTACAGCGCGTGCTATGGGATTGCTAGAAGTAGAAAGCCGCCACATTATGCCGTATAGGCTAATATAAGTAGGAATCTACTCCTCTATGTCAATCTAGTAGTAGTACTAGGAGTATATACTATAGATATAGGATATAAGTAGTAAGAATTGCTATTTATAAAGTACCCTAAACCGATTGATATGTGCTACGGGGTAATAGGTAGAAACCGCTACTTATATCATTAGTGGTAAGGAGCCTAAAGGAGATATTATACTATAATTATAAGTAACTAGCGGCCTGTAAGGTACCCTAGGGTAGTAGGAGAAGAAAGCTACTCTTAAAGTCGATCTATAGAGTAGAAGCTACTACAGTACTGTACTATTAGCTATATAATGGTGAGTGGCGGGAATTCGCTACTTATGTAGTAAATAGGAGTAGGTAGTGGTACATACTGGCGTGTCTAGAAGTAAACGCCGCGATTTATGTTGGCCTAGTATCGGTACTAGCATGCTCTGCGGGTGACATGGTATGTACGTTGTTTAGTAACCACTGACCCATCCCTATCGACAGCTACGGCCGATCCTATAAGGTGCCCTAAAAAAAACAGTAATATAATTGCTTAGGAGCTTATAATAAGCGCTTGTAATTCTCGAGACGTCGGCACGATAGTCGAATTTTGTCGGTTCCGTAATTTTCTCGCTTTTTAGGGTATTTTGAGGTCGAGCTATAGTCATCTTTGAAGGTAGCTAACGAATAAAATAGCTATAGCAACCTAAGGTTTACTAGAACTTCTATACACAATCTGCTATAAGCTACTGTGCCGAAGTCTATAATATGTGCACTACCGGCCTAGGCTAATGTATCGTTTTGTATCAATAAATACCGTCGCTATAGAAGCATTACAGTTGGAAGACTACCGAAACCTCGTCGACATAATCAACAAGCTAAGGTCGAGAGGCGTGAGTCGATATGTCGACCTTCTACAAATCGTCGTTTGTAGCGACCAATTAGCAGGAAAGAGCTCTATACTTAAAGCTATCTCTAGCTTAACATTCCTAACTAAAGATAACCTCTATACCTATTTTACAACGGAACTACTTCTTCGTCGTAAAGTGACCGTAGCTATAAACATTTCCATTTATCTAGGACTAGAAAGATCACCTAATAAACGACAGCGTCTTAACACATTTTAGGTAGAAATAGACCTTACACAACTAGACCTTTAAAAAGTTATCAATAAAGCTAAAGGTATTATAGGAATATTAGACTTTAAAGTGTTTAGCACTAATATTCTACGTATTAAACTGTCGAGGCTGTATTAACTACATTTAACTATAGTTGATCTCCTAGGCTTATTCCGCGCGGGGAATCGAGAACAAAGTGCCAAAGACGCTAAAACTGTCCGCAAAATAGTGCGCTCTTATATCAAAAATCCTCAAAGTATTATTCTCGCTATTATATCTACTAAAAGCGATTTCGCTTTATAAGAAATAACGGAAATGGCTAGAGAGCTAGATCTAAAAGGAATACGTACGTTAGGCCTAATCACGAAGTTAGATACGCTATCTGACAGCGAGGCCACGTATGTCGAGCTTGCTTAGAATGAGGACGTCGCTTTTCGCTTAGGCTAGTATACTCTTAAAAATAGAGATAATTAGATGTAGGATACCTTATCTACAGAGAGAGATAAAGCTAAGGAGATTTTTTTTCGCTTTAAAGTTTAGATAATAGTTAATCCTATATAGTTAGGAGTAAAGGCTCTAAAGCCGCGACTTAGTAATATATTAAAAGACTAGATTTTATAATAACTTCCTACCCTTATTTAGGATATCGAGATGGAGATATCGTTAACTAAAAGTTAGCTCCGACTATTTAGATCTCTACGGACTAATATGACTAAGTAGCGCCGATACCTCCTTTAAGTGAGCCGCGACTTTACCGCTCTAATCCAGGCGGCTGTTAATAGAGTATATTGTGACGGCTAGGATCCGGTCCGCTTTGTTTTGATTAGTAGCTCTAGCCCCCACTAAAATCACTCGGAAATTGCTATCACTACTAGCTATAGCTAAGGAATAAATAGTTAAAGTTTATTTACTAGAATAGTTAATTAATAACCTTTTTACTATTTATTTTTATTTACTTTTAAAAGTAATAGCCCTAATTAATTTAG
>LUFD01002462.1:36622-80214 GCA_003025255.1 Cordyceps pruinosa | reverse complement strand
CCCCCCCTTCTCCCACCCCCCGGCCTGCAGGCCATCGGAGGAACCGCCCAATCTCACTTCCAATCTGGCCGAGACTTTTGCTTCCAGCACAGATATTTTCTCGCTCTTTCGGGCTTTCCCTGCTTCTTGGCAGCCAAGTTCCTTCTTCCTGATGGCATCACGACGTAGTCCGTCCGTACTCTTCTCTGACCCCGTCCTCTAAAACCCCTCGTCCAGGCAGGTGAACTCTGTCCCACAAGGTCACACCTTCCCGCTGCAACGCGGCAGGTCCAGGTTGGTCCTCCTTCAGCCCTCCAGCTGGCCGCTCTCGCGCTCTCTCTAGCTACAGCCTACGGACTCCTCTCTTCTTCACCGTGGCCAGACTAGTCGGTGGAATCAGCACTTGGGGTTCTTGGTCTCGACTTGGGAACTCGTCGCTGTCCAGCTCGTTTCACACGGGTTCATTCAGGCACATATATACTCTACAGTTGTTACATATTCATCCTCGCAGCCATCATCACCGTCATCTCTCTTCAGCGCCATATTCATCTCGGCGGCTGACATCCCCCTTCCTCCCCCACCAACCCGACGACGACGACGACGACGACACCGCCGCCACAAAGCGTCGCTCTGTCTCATCCTTGGCCTGTGACGCCGTCCACCGTCCCGACGACGCCGTTGTCGTCCGCCGCAACAACAGCCACTGTCCGCCGCCAAGCAACGCCGACATTTCTGGGGACCCAGAGAGGGCCTCGATCCCAACGTTAAATCAGAGGCTATAAGTAAACCAAAAGGAGGGAAAAGCAAAAAAGAAATTAAAAAAAAAATTAAAAAATAAACCGTCGGCTTGGCTCCTTGGCCTCATTGGCCCGCCCGCCCCGGCACTTCGGTCGCCACGAATCCACGACTCAGTCAAGTACCCTCCGCCGCCACAACGACTTGGGCCTCGACGATGCGCCATCCGCGCTATTGACCTGCATCTCGTCTTTTCTCTTTTTCTCGTCCTCCTCGTCTTTATCAATCGCAGGCCCCGTGCGCACAAGCATTGCGCTGCTTCCTGGCGACGTCGCTCAGCCCTCAGCCATCATCGTGAGACTTGGCATCCCTCAGCGCCCGCTGCAAGCTCCTCGGCATCACATAATACACCCAGCCTGTCCGTTGTGTCCGCTGTCGCATCGCGGTATCCTCCCGCGACGACTCGCAGCATAGACCTTGCTCCCGCCCGCCCGCCTGCCCGCCACAAATAAGACAGCACCCATGCTCCCATGTCCTGAGGTCTTTTATACAGTCCGGCTGTCATGCATCTGACACGAACCACTTCAACCGCCTCCTACGCATTGCTAGAGTACTCGCGATTCTAGCTTCGCTGCGCTTCATTCCCAGTCGAGGGCGCTTGGCCTCAGACGCGCCTCTTGCGCCATGATCTCCCCTGCCCTCTCAGCCTCTCCGACTCTCACAACATCACCGGGTCTTGCCCACGCCATCCCGCCTCCATCGCCGGCCTCCGATTCTGCACACAACCCAGCCGACGAAATTCGCCCTTGTCCCGTCTCTAAGCTGGCCGACGACGAGGAAAACGACAGCCATGGGTCCGCCAACATGCATCTTCCGCCACCAATGAAAACCAGAGACCGACTGAAGCATTTCAATGGCATGCTAGTCTTTTTTATGATGTTGGTCCCTTCCCCCGCCCTGCATCTCAAATGCCAAACGCTAACCCGTCGTCCCTCCCTAGATACATGGCCCTGTGTGCGTTCAATTACGGTTTTGATGTCGGCACCTTCAGCGGTGTTCAAGGCATGCACAGCTTTGCCCAACGCTTTGGTGAATACAATGAGAGGAGAAGCGTATTCGCCATCCCCGCATGGCTCCTCTCCATCATGACCGCCACCCCCTTCCTTGGAAAGGCGATCGGTTGCATCATTTGCGGCCCCATTGCTGAGAAATGGGGTCGCAAGTTTGCTATTCTCGGTCTCTGCATCCTGTCCTTCATGTATGTCTCTCCCCTCCCTTGCAGCCCCTTCTTTCTAACTTGACAGTGGCGTTACACTTCAGACCTCGGCCGCCTCGGCCGCCCAATTCACTGTTGGCCGCGTTTTCACCTTTGCCATGACTGGCATGACCATTGTCGTGGTCCCCATCTTCCAGGCCGAAGCTTCGCCTCGCGTGCTTCGAGGCATGTTTGGCTCTACATTACAGGCCATGGTGGTCTTCGGGCAAGTCATTTCCACGCTCGTTACGTACGGCACCGAGACAATAGAGTCTCCCGCCAGCTGGCGGATACCCATTGGGCTGCAGTTTATTGCCCCTTGTCTGCTTTGCGCCATGCTCTGTTTTCTACCAGAATCCCCCCGCTGGCTCCTGAGCCGTGGCCGCCGCGAAGAGGCCCTTCAGAGCCTCGCCAAATTCCGAAAGAAGACCACACTCGAAGAAGTCGCCGTTGAGTTGAACGGCATCGCCCTTTCACATACCCGAGAGAATCAGGGAACGTGGACCGAAGTTTTCAACTCGGAAAATCGGACACGTACCGCCGTCGCCACCCTCGTTATGTTTGGCCAGCAAATCACCGGCCAAGCATTTGCCTCGCAATACGCCGTTGTCTTTTACCAATCCCAGGGTTTTGGATCGTCCGCCTTTCTCTTTAACGTCCTCAACAGCGTAATCAGCCTGTTCGCTGTGATGATTACGTGGCTTTTTGTCGACTCGACCGGGCGCAGGCCAGTCCTACTCTTCGGTGGCGTATTCATGGCAATCTTCTTTTTCCTCTTTGGAGGCATCGGCAGCATCCACGAGGGCAGCCGAAGCGGAGCCATGACGAATCTCATGGTTGCCTGTCTCATGCTCTTCTACTTCTTTTATAACCTCTCATGGGCCCCCGTCTCCTACATTGTCGTGTCGGAGGTTGCAGCGCAGCGCGTCCGAGAGAAGACGAACCTTTTCGCCTGTGTCATTTCTGTCCTGACCACATTTACAACTTCATTCACCATTCCGTACCTCATTTCCGACAAGTATGCCAATCTTGGTCCCAAACTGGGCTACATTTACGGGTCCACGAGTCTCATCATGGTCATTGCTACGTACTTTTGCATCCCCGAGCTCAAAGGGCGCACATTGGAAGAAGTCGACCAGCTATTTGCTAGCGGAATGCCGCTTCGTCAGTTTGGGAAAATACCCACACGCAGCCCAGAGGACCTGCATCGCATCGAGCTAGAACGGCAGGGACGACTTGACGAAGAGGCCCGACAGATGCAAGCAGGTATACCAGTCACTGAAACGACACAACCTGGTGGAACGAACGAGAAAGCATCAGGACGCCACTCAGGGAACGAAGTAGTGTAACCAACCTTGTATATTACATTTCGCGGCATGGGAATTTTGGCATAGGAATGGCGCAGCTTTGCTGGCCAAGAAGCACCGCAGCACGACGGCATTTTTCAATATCATGAGCGTCTGATTCACAGTCCTGTCTTACCCTTGCTGCCTTCCTTGTGTAAACCGGATCCGAAACCCATAGGACCCTGATCTGTGTAACCCGATCTACGATCTGCGATCGCCCCGGTGATGCAGCGTTTCAGTGCAGGCCCCCAGCTCGGTCAAGGACCGCGGGACATTCGCAAGACATGAAGAGTTGCCGACAGAAAAGAATTAGAATTAAAATGTATGTACTAAAAACAATGTGTTGTGGAAAATGCGAAGATCCAATTCCGCCACAGTCTAACTTTGGGCAATGATGTTTTTTCGTGTATCTATTTTTACCTCACCGCATCGACGGAGCAACTTCTTGCTCTCCATCCTATTGTACCAGCTCGGCTACAGCTCTTTCTTCAGGAAGTCGAGGATACCCTTGTAGGTCTCGACGTGCGAGTAGCCAAAGTTGAGGCCGTGGCCGGCGCCCGGCACGATGGTGGTGCTGAACGTTTTAGCCTTGGCGAACATGGGCTTCGACAGGGCGAGGATGTTGGGGGCGTCGCCCGTGGCGACCATGTTGCAGTTGCCGCCGCAGAACGGCACGTCGTACTCGCCGGTGATGATGAGCACCTTGCCGGCGAAGTCGCTGGGCTCGGCGGCGCCGTCGCCGACGGTCAGCAGCTCGCCGAGCGCGGCGGGCTGGCCGTTCTCGGTGGCGTCGGCGAGCATGGCCTCGGAGAAGTCTTCGGGGCCGAAGAAGTCGATGTGGACGCCGACGGAGCTCTTGGGCGCGATGTAGCCGGTGGCGTACCGGCGGCGCAAGCGCTCGCTGACGGCGGCGACGGGGGCGAAGTCGGCGCCGAGCGCGAACTGCGCCATGTACTGCGGCGCCTGCGAGAAGCCGGTGAGGACGACGGCGTCGGTGACGTCCGGGTGCCGCGAGGAGAGGGCGTAGGTCATGGCGGAGCCGAAGGAGTGGCCGACGTGCACCCGTTTTGCGAAGCGGTGGCCCTCGAGGCCGCAGAGGTGCGCGGCGTCGGCGGCGAGGGTGAGCTGGCGCAGCGCCTCGACCTCGAGCGCGAGCTGGACCTCCTGCACGGGGTCGCCGTGGGAGGACTGCGCGATGCCGAGGCGGTCCCAGGCGAGCGTCGAGTGGCCGGCGTCGAGGGCGCGCGCCACGTACGAGTAGTTGTAGCCGGCGAAGGGGTAGTCCCAGTAGCTGCGGTCGAAGCCGACGCCGTGCGTCAGGATCTGCAGCGTGTCGGAGGGGCCGCCCGGCGGGTGGCAGACGGTGGCGGCGAGGGTGTAGTCCTTGTGAATCTTGGTGTTGTTCTACGTTTTCTCTCCCCGTGTTAGTGGTGGACTTGACTTGACTTCCCCGGTGCAGTTTCTGAAGCGAGAAGGGGGGACACGCACGCTTGTGATGATGCGCGTCATGAAGTCGTCGCCGTGGCGCGTAAAGTCGAGGAAGAAGTTGGTCGTGTCAATCTCCCTGTCGGTCGGCGTGTAGGCGAACTGCTTGAGGGTGGCCTCGACGGTGACGGGCACCTTGATGTCGTGGCAGTTCTTGCCGTTGTGGGCGTTGCTGTCGACGGCGACGGCGGCTGCGGCGGCTGCGCCGAAGAGCGCCGCGGAGGCGACGGCGAGTGTATACATGGCTGACAAAAGGGAAGAGGATCTGATTAGGGAGTGTGTATGATATCTGAGGAACACCAAAAGGAAAGAGGGTATGGGCTGGGCAGTCAATGCGAAGGTTTACAGGCAGCACGAACCGGACGGGGATGCAATCTTATAGACATGACCCGGAGAGAACGCAACTAGCTAGCTCCACGGGCTCGTCTTCTTCCTTTCCTCCCTGTTTCCTTTTGGGATCGTCAGGCGAGATCCCGGCGGCATGATCCAAGACAGCCTATTCAGTTCTCCTAACCTGCCATGGGGGGGGGGGCGACTAACACGCTGCACAGCAAATGTGACGATCAGCGTTGCATTGCATGAGATGAGGGTGGGTGGAACCCCATTTTCTCTGCGGGCAGAGGCTTCGAACTGTCATTGGAAGCTCTAGTTGCCTACTGTGAAGAGGAAGAGCACTTTCTTCCAAATCCTCCTGTGGGGGAGAGGGTTGCCAGGCTTTGATGTGCACCATGACCGCCACTTGATCTTCCCGCATAGTTCGATCCGTTCTTGGGGGTTTTGACAAATCTGTGTAAACAGTGGGTTAGTTCTCCTCCCCGGAGCACACGGATGTGAGCTTTGGGGCTAGTTATCAAACCCTTTCTGGTTTAGTTCTGCTAGTAAACCAAGTTTGACAGGTTGGACGTCCACGTCGCCTTATTCATTTATGATGCTGAGACATGCTTAAGCTGGCAGACTAGTCAGTGCGAGGCCCATACCCGTTGCTTTTTGGTTTCCTTGTATGGAATTCAGTGGGATATTTCCGGGTTCCGTCTTGTTGATTTTGTTGTTGTTGTCGGACTTTGTTGGCCGGTCCTATTTGTCACGACCACCTGTGGACAACCCAGCCCGATCCATGCCGTCATACTGCCCCTATCAACCGCCGATATCGATAGGGCTCAATGTTTGCCGGGGAGTATACGGAGGAACTCCACGCTTCCGCTCCTGCAGGCCCCCCCTGCGCCTCTTGGTGCTGGACAATTTCGCGCTGCGCGTCATGAGAGGCTGAACTGAACCACCCTCGAGGCCACCCTCCGCCGACGGGAGCATCCCGCTCCGGGAATTACTGTTTCAGACCGGCAGATAGCAGGGGGTGACGTGACTCGAGCGGCCGAGGCAAAAAAAAAAAAAATCATGAAAAGGAAACAAAAAACGGCCATGGAGAAGGGGAGCGGGAGCCGTAGAGTACATACAAGCGAGAAGGCGGAGAGAGAACTCTTCTACGTGGTAGCCTGTCACTATTTTCGCCTGTGGGCATTCGAGGGCCTCAAATACGAAAAGCAAATACAAAGACAAAGATGCATGCATCTCACAACCCCTTATGCGGCCCTGACTTTGCGCTGGACATGGATGTTATCCCGGTTCATGGTGCTGGCGACGCACGGCCGGCTGCAGTGCATGAAGATTCGCCAGGGGGCGAGCCGCAGGGTGGCTTGCATTTGACCAGCATCCTGCAGCTGGCTGGGACCCTTTTCCCGTTTCCTGGTCGAGGGCTTTGGATTAACGAGCCTTGTGGTGCTGCAGGCGCAATGGAAACTCCCTCATGCGCCCCATGATCACTCCTGGGATGCCAACGCCACCATCTTCCCCCGTCGCACCCCGAGATGAGCTTCATGGGGATCAAGTACGAGAGACTACACGCACAAACACCCAGTGGCAACCCTGGGGGAGTCTGCATGGGCACCCAACGTCGCTCGCAGCAGTCACCGCAAGCTCCCGGAGCTTCTTGTCCTTCGCAAGCCAGCAGCATGCTTCCCAACCCGCTGGCTTCAAGCCCGAGAATGAATAATACAATTGCGAAGGCAACGACGTAGCCACCAGGCTCTGCGGCTAGTCCGGGGCCGTATTAGTGGCTAGTTGTCTCTTTGTCAAGCATAGCTCCCTGCTGGACTGGAGGACACAGGAGAGGACAAATCCGGTGCCCAAGAAACCATGACGTCGCTCCGAGCGAGCGAGCGCTACTCAAATCGCGAGATCGCTCGGGAGTAAGCTCCCCGTACTTTGGTATCGCGCCGAGCCATCATGTCATAGACTGGCTATACAAAGTGCGTACGTAGAGAAACCTTGGTGCCTTGTCGTTTTAGCTAAACCTCGCAGGCTCGTAGCATTTCGAGTAGCGGCCGACCGAGTTGTGATTCGCCTTGTCCAGCACAGCGCCCTAGTAGCCTTGATGCCCTCCAGGCCAGCCTTCGTTTCCAGTTTGTTTTCTTTTTACCTGCCCATCTCCCGCCCGCACAGTGACATTGGAACGTACGATTCAGACGTCACTCTTTTTTTTCTTATCTGGTTGCTTCCTTTTGTTCTATGCACGGCAGCTTGTGTATATATCACACCGCCATGGTGTTTTGCATTCCGTGACCTTGCTGACTTCGGTATCCTGGTGCGAGTCTGGCAGAGCACTGTGGCATTGGCGGGTGCTTTAGTTGAAGTTTGCGTAAAACCCTTTGTGCCATCTGCAACCAAATATGCTAAGAAGCTTCACGGTATCTCACATGTTACGGGAGCGAAAACATTGGACGTTGCCGTGAACATCTCAATGAGTGGCGCGGTCAGACTTCAACCCAGGTGCTAACGGATATGCTACGTCCACAGCATCCCAGACCAATGCTCTATCTTCAGGACTTAAAGCCCCCCAGCTTGAATTCAACGCGCCGGTAGAGATGTTCAGGCGGCGCATATCCCCTAGTTCTGCGTTATGACTGCAATACACAACGCCGCCAAATGCCACTAATAAACCGGCCTGTAACATTCCGATGGTCAACCCCGCAAACCGTCAATCGTCTTGTCTCGGGTACGGCCTTTCCTTCTGATAGACACCGAAAGACACAACCAGCCGCCATGGGAGTCATCAACATCCGCGACGTCGCGCAGTGGGCGGCCCTGCTGCGCGAGGAGCCTCGGCGCCCGTTGCTGGTCCATCTCAACGGCGACACGACCTGGCTGCTGCAGCTTCCGCGCCCGGCCGGCGCCGCCCCCGCGCGCCGCACCCATTTCAACCTGCTCATCGACCCGTGGCTGCAGGGGCCGCAGAGCGACGTCGCCGCGTGGTTCAGCACCCAGCGCCACGTCGTGCCGCCGGCGGTCCCGTCGCTGGCGGCGCTGCAGGCCGCGCTGGGGCGGCTGGAGGCGGAGGAGGGCGCTCCGGGCGGGCAGGCAGCGGCCGCGTCCCGGATCGACGCCGTGGCGATATCGCACGAGTTCACGGACCACTGCCACAGGGCCACGCTGCAGGAGCTCCCCGCGAACACGCCCGCCTACGCGGCAGACGCGGCGGCGGACCTCATCCGGAGCTGGCGCTTCTTTGACGCCGACGCCGTCGTCACCGCGCCGGGGCTCCTCGCCGGCGGCGGCGGGGGGGAGCCGGGATACGAGTTCAAGGAGCTGGCGTCTGGGTAGGCGCTGCTGTTGCGATGAGCAATCACGAGTGGGATTGAGCGGTTTCTATTTTGCCATGTCCTTTTTCATTCTTTCTGAGATTATTAGATACCCTTGCTTCGTCTCTTCCATCAGCGGCATCTCAATACACGGCATTCTACTCTATTTCCCCTCTCACTTCCATCTCCGTAATCATCACAATTCATCCTTGGCCTCCAGCTCCTGCATCAGCTGCATCACCATCCCCGCGCCCGCCAGCTGGCCCGTCTGCACGGCCTGCACGACGCTCCTCATCGCCGCCGCCGCGTCGCCCGCCGCGAAGCACCCCGCGACGCTCGTCTCGCCCATCGGCGTGCGCAGCGCCACCAGCGGGCCGCCGCCGGCCTCTTCCTCGCGCATCTCGAGCCCCAGCTGCCGTGCGAGCGCGGCCTGCGCCACCAGCGGGTGGCTCGCCACGAACGCCTCCTCGCGCGCCGTCCCGTCCGCGAGCGTCACGAGCACCGCGCCCGACGCGGGCCAGTCCTTGAGCGCGAGCCTCGCGATCTTGCGCGTCTCGACGGTGACCTTGGCCCGGGAGAGGCGCGACGGCGGCAGGGCCGCGGCGAGGGCCGCGTCGCCGTCGGTGTAGATGGTGACGTGCGCGGCGAGGCGCTTCGCGAGGAGGCTGGCGTGCGCGAGCGCGGGCCCGGAGGAGAGCAGCCCGACGCCGAGGACGCCGACGGACGGGGCGCCGCGCTCCTCGAAGCCGTCGCAGAAGAGACAGTGGAAGCTGCCAGAGGCACGGTCAGCACTCGCTCTCATCATGCATCGTCGGGAGGTGTATACGGGGAACTTACATGCCACGTCCCCAGCAGTCAGCATAGCCCTCCACCTGCTCCTCCAGCTTGTCGCGCACGCCCGTCGCGAAGCCGAGCTTCCTGCCGTAGTACACGTTGCCCTGCGCGTCTCTTGCCTCGAACCTGGCGTCCGCCAGCCCGTCCGCTGCCGTCCGCGTCGCATTCCCGGCGACCTGCGGCGCGCCCGGCCACGCCGGGCTCTCGGCACCGGCTGCTCCTCCCCCTTCCCGCCTGCGCACTTCCACGATCGTGGTCTCGTCGCGGAACGCGACCGACGGATAGCGCGCCGCCAGGTCCGCGCGCACCTTGGCCCGAAAATCGGCGGGCGGGACGTGGTCAAAGCCCGGGACGTTGTGCATGCGGGCGGCACGCGCGTTGCAGTACGCGCCCGAGTCGATGACCAGCGCCGAGTAGGCCTGCCGCGCGATCGTGGTGGCCATGGAGAGCCCGGCGGGACCGCCGCCGAGAATGAGGACGTCGTAGACGTGAGCCATTGTTTGTTGCGTGGTGGTGAGTTGACACGAGTGTAGGTAGATTGGTATATGGCTTGGTTTTGGATGGATTGGGTGAGTCTGGGACGGGAGGGAATGAAAGCGAACGGATGGGTTATATACTCCCGGGCCATCGGAGACAATTGGAGGCTCGCCGGGGGACGGGCATGTCGCCGGGGGACGGGCATGTCGCCGGGGAGTGGGGCCGCACCCGGAGACCGGCCCTGGTCCCTCGGAGTCCATCAAAAAAACGTCTCCGAGCTGTGGCGGGTTCCTGATGAAACCTGGCGAGCAGGAATTTGTCTATCTATGCGAAGAAAACAAATCGTCATTCGTCGAAACCTGCTCACACACATGTATGTATCTAGCGATAACGGCCAGGGATTTTGGAAGCTTTTCGACTGGCGTAGTCAATGTATGACTCGGAATAATACCTTGATTTTTAGGTTCGAAAGATTACAGCATGACATTAATTGTATGTATTCAATAAAACTCGCTCTGGTACGTAGAATTCACTATACGGCCTGATCTTTGACGTCCGTTCCGTCGGGAATATGAAGAGTAGTGCTGGTGGCCTGGGAGACAGGTAGCTTTTGAAGTACGGCAGTGTACAAACTGTACAAACAGTACCTGCGAGAACTGCGTGGACCGCGAAACTGCAAAAGCAATATACATATGCTGTAGTGGGCTAGCCAACAAACTAAAGGTTCCAGTGATAGTAACCATACTCAATATAAATGATACAGGTCTATGCTCCGCTAATAAGTCAATACACCTGGGTGGTATGGTGTAAGAGAGTACACGTAACCAGAAAAAACGCCAGCAATCCAGTTCGCTGCTCTATCAAATCAAAACGCCAAAGAGTCATGTCGGGCTTGCAAAGACCAGTCCGGAGATGAAATCAGATTTTCCATATTTTGCCAAATCCCGACGGGGTACGGGGGGATCCTGGCGGACCTGCTACAAGTCGTCGCCCACCATGACCCAAGCAGCGGTTGACGGATCGGCAGGAGCTTCCTGGGTGCTGTGGGGGGTATCGTGCATTTCGCTATCCGAAACAAGTTCAAAATCTTCAGAATCCAGAATCAAATCGGGAGGCTGCGACGCATCAACATCCACTGAGCCCTGTGAGCCAGCGAGCTCGTAAATGACCCGGAGAGGAGGAGGCGCCGACTCATTTGAGTCTTGAGAAGATGCATGTTGAATCATCTCGTCGGGAGAGGCTTGTTGAGAAGCAAAGAAATACCGAGCAATAGCCTCGTCGTCGCCAATGTCGGAAAAGGATAAATCGAGGTGCAGAGGGTGCTGTATAGCGCCGGCGTGATGCTTCCGCTTGCTATTCCTGCGCGCATGCTTGGCGGGGCGGATAATGTAGGTCGGTTCGCTGTGGCGGATGCTGTTGAGATCAAATGGAGCCCTCACATCCTCCCCGCTGTTATAGAGAAGTCCTGTGCGATAGAGTTCGGCGATCTGGGCATCCTCGGACGCTGCGCTTCGTCGTATCTGGACCTTGGCCTTGGTGGTGGTCTGGTCGTAAAAGGCTTCCTGGCGCTCGAGCGAGGGACAGCGCCGGTGATTGCGTTCGCCGGGCAGAGGATCACCGCTGCGGGCAAGAGCAACATCGTTAGCGAGCTCGTTGGGGTAGAACCTGTTGCGGGTGTACAGGCGGCCGTCGGTAACCTTTGGCTGAGTCGGCGCCTTGAGGTTCCTGGTATGGAAAGCCCTGGGGTTGCGTTCAAAGAGGTCCTGCAGCTGCGCTTCAAAGTGGCCATGTCGGGCAGCGAAGGGAGCGTCGCGGAGGACGCGGCACAGACGCGTGCCAGAGTGCTTGGTGCAGGAAAAGCCCTCTTTCCAGCAGGTCTCGGGATCGTGCTCCTTGGCGAGCTGGGTTGCCCGATGACGACGCTCGTGAGGCCACGAAGAAAAGGGACGGGGATGAGCAACCGGGCCAAAGTGGCCGGCCTCGAAGACCTCGGGAGGCAATGATGGTGTTGATCCGGAGTCCATGATGGGCGTGGGGCGTATATATATCAGTCAAGATGTATTAGGAAGTCGTCTGTCGAAGCAAGCAGAACCGGGCGGCGTGTAGTCGTCGTCTGGATGACGAGTAGACGGCGGAGAGATTCAGTAGGTGGGCGGCTAGGAGATGTAGAGGTTGACAAGCAAAGGGCGTCGAGCGATGTCAAAGAGCAGTCAACGCGGCGGCAGCCCTGGTGAGGAGGACAAGTCACAGGGCGTGAAAGGAGCGAGGTGGGATCGCAAACGTGTTGTTGTGGAAACCCGGAGAAGCAAAGCAGAAGCAGCGATGCGACGCGAGCAGTGTGATGAGGCAGGCTATGTATAATAGGCAGCCGGCCCGCACTGGCCTGGGGGGGCTGGCTCGGAAGTTCAGGCGTGCCGTCGGGGGCAACGAGGCGAACGAGGACGAAGCTGATTGGGTCATGTTGATGTCATACGACCGTCCGGGCTCTTATCGTGGGCGAGGGTGCGGGTGAGGCGGCGCATGACCGTGACTCACAGCCTCTCTGCCTCCGTCTGGGCTTTGGCTTTGGCTATGGCGCAAGCGTGTGACTCGGTGGCGCAGTCACATACGTCGCCGAGCCAGCGCAACAAAACCTTCTGCCCAAGGGTTGTCTCCTGTTGCTGCAAAACACGCCTGATATTCACGGTTTTCTCTCTACTTCCATGTCCTTTTCTCCCCGTCATTTTACCATCATCCTCCAAGGCACCCCCAAGGCACCTCCAAGGCACCTCCAAGGCACCTCCAAGGCAGGCCAGGTTGCTGTCATCCCATCGCATGCGCCACACTAACCCAGCCCAACCCAGTCCGGTTGCTTATGTAATACGTGTCTCTCTGACGCCTGCGGTTTCGCCCGCTTCCGGCACGTTGCAAATAAATTACCCAAAAATATTCCGTATTTGGTATTCATACGCTCTCGAGTCGCCAGCCTTCGCATTTCCATGCCATCATGTATTACAGCGCATGCAGCAGCCCGGCGTGTCGCCAAGCCCTACCTCCAAGCCCTTGGCACCTTAGTAGTACAAGGGCAGGTACAGCTACCTGCCGGCCTCGGCTGACAGGTGGCAACCTTCCAGGCACCGAAGCGCATGACACATCGTAGCCTGCCTCAGACGGAATTCTAGAACTCAAGCAAGGCGGCCGCCTGACCATCTCTGCCTAAGAAATAAGATTCTGCCTGCCCAGGCATGTTTGTGCCCGGCGGGGCTCCTCTGCATCGGCTACTGCCGACGATTCGATCCACGATTCTGTTTGATGGGACCTACGTACAGTTCACAGGAACTTTGCTCAATTTCTGGCGTATAATCCACCAATTATTTGTCTAGAGTTCTAACTTCCGTTCAAGTTGATAGTTCTACCTGCGTACCGAGTAACACAGCAGAGAAACAGGCCAATATCCAGTTCCACTATTCCATCTTACCGGCACACTGTCCTCGCAGATCAACTCGATTAGTTGTTCGGGCCCGTGAAAACAGGTCGGCATTTGCCCTGCCAAACGTTACCATGAGCCATGTGCTACCCGTACCCTACATCTCCATGCTGACTTACCCTGTGATCTCTGCGCTGGCCAGCAGGGCAGGCAATGTTAGGCACATCAATGATGCTGTCTTCCATTCTGGCTTCCACGTCAGGCGCAGCCATCGCAAGGCTGGCCATGACCGTAACGAGCACCATAGAGAGCTTCATGTTTATGAGGGAAAGAGACGCGTATGTATGACTGATGTGAGATTCGAGTTGGATTGAGTTGATTGCTTCGTCTGCTGCGTGTCGCATTTTGGTTTCCGAGGGTATGCCCCGACTTATATATGGTATCGCCGAGGCACTGCAGAGACTCAGCCGCCGTTGCCGCCATTTATGCTTGGAATGGATATCACATAACTGTCTTATTCGAATTTCCTTGATCTACTACAAACTTGGCTCAGTCCGGCAAAGCTCAAGCTATCGTAATAATCAGGTGTCGCAGATTTCTATGAAGCCGACCAACTGATTCACACCGTCACACGCAAATGGGATCAGCCGGAAGAGGTGCATTTTATTGCTGGACTGTGATATGGGAGCCTTCGGGAATGTCCACCATTTTTTTCTCTCTCTTTGTAGGTCTTTTGGCGAAAACATGCAGCACATATCGCTCACATAGGACTGGCAAAGGACTTGGCGATGATGTCTTGCACGGGCGGATCCGTGTTTCAATGAGCCGCTAAACTGCTTATTGGAATGATTCACGAGATTCACTCTATGTTTATGTTATCATCTACTCTGTCGTCATGATAACTCGGGTCTGAGCCGATGCGGCATGTCATGGAGCGAACGAACTTGAATAACTCTCATACCACATCGGGAAATTGGAGCTCTCTGAATAGTTTCTCTTGTAACGCCCGGAATTAAAGAGATATAGACATAAGAACGAGGCGTACTGGTATGTAGTACAGCGAGACATTGTCTCTGCTGGACCCTTACCAAGCATTCACCTTTGCATCACGACTTGCTGCATCCTTCTCTCATCGCAGAACGATACCGTTATAGGCTCTCGAGACTTTGGACAGTTGTGCAATCTCATATAGGCCCCTTAGGTGGAAATGGAAACGTAAGAGGGGATAAAGATATGGTCGCTTTAGAAACCCAGCGGCAGAGCAACGATGAAGGGCTCATGTTGAACGGGAAGTGCGGTTACACAGGTCCCATGCAAGAGGGAGGCTGCTACTAGAACGCGCAATACCCTCCCCTCACTGCAGAGAATTATCGTCACAGAATCAAGAGGAACACTTCTCCAGGCATAATAACTGCGGTTGCACGGGCCTTGTCGTGATAAACAAGCCAAAGCAGCGAGTCCAGGGTACGCTACAGTCCCAGATCGAAGAGCCGAGTGAAATGTTCAACTAGTTGGGGGCTTTTGCCTCTCACTGCGCAACATTGAGATTATGGCTGTTCTTGGCAAGAACTATTTCGCTGCACTTACAAGTATGTTTGTTGTCTGTCTAAGTAGAGCCGTGGTCAGAAAATCATGTATACGGAGGCCGCTTCTCGCTCCGGTGACATTGGCTTCCGAGGCACTTTTTGTCAGTAGATGGAGCAAGAGCCTCGAGGCAAAAAGTATGGCTCTTCAAAAAATGAATGGCAATGCCCCAAGTACCTGACAATAACCACTACGCGCAGTGTCAACTACCCCGGACGGCGCAGCCCGACGGGCCCGACATCGGGCCACCTATTTTGCGACCAGGCTGAACCAACATAAGCCCAGACCATGCCCATGATCGTGGCTGTCGCCAACAGCTGCTCTTAGGGGTCGAAGGGGAGGCACGAGTTGCTTTTAGGGGAACGAAGACGAGGCGCTGGGACATGTAGGGCGTGGAAAAGAGGAGATCGAGTTGCGCTCGGAATAGTTCCATTTAGTGGCGCCGTTACGAATGAGAGTGCGCGCGCGGGGATCAGTGCGCGCAGCCAGGATCTTTTCGTTTCCCCATGGGGACCTTGAGAGGGGCCGCAGGCGGCTTCGAGGTGCGCTGCCTGATGTAGACCGTCGATTCCCGAAGTCAAAATTCGAATTAGGCACGGGGAGGATATGTCGGATAGCGTCATGGATCTGCTGCTCGCGAATCATACACCTGCATCCCGGTCCGCGTCCACGCCATCTGCCTGGCCACATCGCCCCAGGCTCGCCCCAGGTTCCGCTGAGCGCGCCCTTTCGAACACCTAGAAGCGATCCATAACCCACGGGAGGCGCTTTACGTCGGGCCAAGGCAGCTGCCGCAGCTCTTCATCAGACCAACCCCGTCGCGAACCCCCGACAAGTTGGGGTTGCCCGCTACCTGAGTCCTTCGTATTGCAACTTAATCATGGATAAACAAATAAAGGCCCACCGACGGTGCTTCGTGTTGAATTCTCCCCCCACTGGAGATGGCCTTCCTAACCCAGTGCTCTCAATGATGGGCGCTGAAACGTGGCTCCATTGCGACTAACGAACTTTGCGTAGTAGGCCGTTCATAAGGGCAGTGTCTTTTCTGGGTTGTTTGCTGCAGACATACGTTACCATCAGTGAACGAGACAGTTGTGCGGGAAAGTACTGTGGTGGCCTTGCAATAGGCTGGCTGTCATTAGCCGCTATTCCGAGTTGCCGATAGCTCTGCGTATCGCCGAGGTGTGTCGAAGCTTCAAGGAATATCTGCGGGCCACCGGGTCTCCCCATGGCACGGTTTGTTTACGCGGGTGCATGGCTGCTGCGGTTGGAGGCTTGATCGTGTTGTAGCGTGACATGTCGTAGCTTTCTCCGACTTGCTAACACAAAATTGCCGATGGGGTGCAATTTTTTCCCCTTTGCCACGAAGAATTTTTTTTTACCCTTCTGGGACACGCGCCGCTGTGCCGATTGGTCATTATGCAAGCCATGCTTTGTTCCAAGCCGGCTCCTGGCGGTGCGTGGCTTGGCTAGCAGGGCGCCGCCACCCGAGGGCTTCGCAGAAGATAGGCCCCCTATACAGATACAGACGGCGAGGCCGAGTCGTAGGCCATGAAGGAAAAAAACTCGTCTGCTCGTCAAGCCACAGCGGTGCCGGAGCTGCATGAATGGCGCGGTGCAAGTGCAGAGATAGCGCGAGCTTCGACAGCGAGGAGTCTTGTGATGTCAGTCTGATGCAAAGCATCGGCCACCGTGGTGTGTCACTCGCGACCTGGAAATGGAAGCCTGCTGGAACGTCTTGTTCGCTCCGCTCTCGGGGCCTGTAACAGTAACATCAACGCCCAGATGGAGAAGGCCAAGGGTCCATGACTCTGCGACCTCCCGCCAGCGGAAGGCACAGGGCGACTCAGGTCAGACGGTGGAGAGATGGCGAGGAGAAGCAAGGTTTTCCTCGCGTGAATGATTGGCGTGATACCCAATCCCCACAGGTTGTGCGGGTTAGCCTGCGGTCTGCGGCGCGAGCCCCCTCATTCGCGCGAGCCAGGTCCGGTTCTCCTCACGCATTTCGCTGTCATCTCTGACTGCTGACGGGGCTCCTTATTAGCTCGTCTTCTGGCACTCGCGTAGACGTGCTAGGTGTGCAGTAGTCGTGCCCAGTCTCGGCCGTGGCGTTATCTGTCGTCGGGAGTTGTCTCACTTTTTGGGGGGCTTGGCTGCGTCCGGCCAGAAATGACCGCCACCCGAGCTGCCACGGCGCCGCGGCTGCGCCGAGACGGAGAAAAATGCGTGTCTCGCCCCGGCGGCTGCAAACGTTGTTTCGCCCGAGCGGGCAACAATGGGCAAGCGAGCATCACAGACTTGATCAGAAAATAAAGCCCATTGTGATAGCCCTTGTAAACTCTCTTCTGCGACGGCGTCTTTTCTCGCCTTCTTATCGCGCAGTGGAGGCTTATAAAACCCCTTCATTCGCCCCCAGAACGTCCCGACATTCTCGCTCTGCAAAACTCCAAAATCCCTGCGACCCTCCTCCGTTGCTCTTAGTCGTGACAGTATCCGCTTTGCTTCTGGGCCTCTCCACTCGGACCATCGCGGAGCAATACTGCACTCGTGCTCTGCCCGGTTCTGCACTGCGACCACGGGGAAGTCCTGGCCCTACTAGTGCTGAAGTCTGAAGAGATAGAAACCTGGGTGCCCTCCACACGGTCTCTTTTTCATCTCATCCTCATCCCCTCACTTCCAGTCCTTGCTATTCGGTATTGGTTGCCGGCATTGGGAGCCCCTTCGTCGCTACTGCCGTCGATATCGAACCAGCAAATCCACACCGCGCTTGGGACACAAGTTTTTTTTCTCTCTCGCCTACCCACCGCCGAACCCGTCCCCTCCGCTGCGCGCGGCTGAACGACAGTCCGCGACATCCTAAACTCGAAATATCAATACCGCGTGCGCGTTCACCACAAATCATTCGCCATGGCTTCGGGTCTCCCAGACAATGCTGCCTCCTCTTCGGAGCCCTCGCCGCGTGGGAGTAATGAAAAGAAGCACCAGGGTACTGAAAAATCGGTATTCGTCGACGGCGCCGCCGATATCGAGACCGGGTCGACGGGCGAGGGCCTGAGCCGCGACTTGAATGCTCGCCATCTTCAGTTCATTGCTATCGGTGCTGCTCTGGGAACTGGACTGTTCTTGGGTATCGGCTCTTCCTTGGCCACCGCCGGCCCCGGCTCGCTGCTCATCGCCTTCCTCTTTGTCGGTTCGATTGTCTACTCAGTCATGGTCGCTCTCGGTGAAATCGCCTCGTACCTCCCCGTTCCCGGTAGCTTCACCGTATATGCTGGACGCTTCGTTGATCCCACGCTGGGCTTCTCCATGGGCTGGATTTACTGGTTCAGCTGGGTCATCACGTTCGGTCTGGAGTTGACTGCCGCCGGTCTGATCATCCAGTACTGGGACAAGACTCTCAGCATTGGCATTTGGATCGCCGTCTTTTGGTTCATTTTCACCGCTGCCAACTTTCTGCCTATCCGTTGGTTTGGAGAAATTGAAATGTGGCTGTCCAGTATCAAGGTTGTCACCGTGTTAGGCTTTGTTCTCTTCGGCATTTGCGTCAACGCGGGAGTTGGACAGGAGGGCTATATCGGTTTCAAGTACTGGCGCGAGCCCGGTGCTTTCGCCACCGATATTGTCTCGGGCAGCACCGGCCAGTTTGTGGCCTTCTGGGCGACGCTCATAACGGCAGGTTTCAGTTTCCAGGGCACGGAGCTGGTCGCTGTGGGTGCGGGCGAGACTGCGAACCCACGCAAGACGATCCCTTCTGCGATTCGGTGGACGTATTGGGGCATTTTCATCCTCTTCATTGCCACCGTGTTCTTTGTCGGCATTAACATCCCGTACAACGATACCCGGCTCATAAGCGATGCCAAGGACGCCAGCGCGTCACCACTGGTGTTGGTTGCTATCCGCGCTGGAGTCAAGGTTTTGCCTGATATCATCAATGCTGTCTTGCTAACGGCCGTCTTGTCCGCGGCCAACTCGGATCTGTACTCAAGCAGTCGTATCCTCATTGGTCTTGCAGAAGATGGTCATGCGCCCAGGCTTTTCAAGCGTACCAACAAGTGGGGGACACCGTACTACTCGGTTGCATTCTGCTGTCTGTTCGGCTTCCTGGGTTTCCTCAACCTCAGCCAGAATGGCGCCACGGTTTTCAACTGGCTGCTTAATATCACCTCGGTTGCAGGCTTCATCACCTGGTCGCTGATCAACTACTGCCACATTCGATTCATGAAGGCGCTCCGGGCCCAGAACATCGACAGGAACTCTCTTCCCTATGTCGCCCCCTTCCAACCGTACCTGTCGTGGTTCGGTCTCTTCTTCAACGTCTTGATCATTCTCACGAGCGGGTTCACGGTCTTTATGGAGTGGAACACGAGCAATTTCTTTGCAGCATACGTTAGCGTGCTGATCTTCGTGGTGTTTTATGTCGTTCACAAGCTGATCTACCGTACCAAGGTTGTACCGTTGGCTGAGGTGGACTTGGTGAAGGGTCGATCCCAGTAAAGGGGCATTCGCTCGGCGAGTGAGGAGGGAGCAGGTGTTTTGTTGCACCGAAGAATGGACGCAAATATGTAAACTTATTGGATTCTCGCAAGCATTGTTATTGTTAGCAACTTCGTTATATGTGCCAGATGGGAAGGCTTCCATTTCTAGCTTCCGTAGTAATGATACCTGATACTACTTGACCTGTCTTGGCTTGACGTGATGCAGCTGTGTTTGCAAGGAGAAGTATGCGCGTTTAATTCTACAGACAATTTCGAATCCTGGTGGTGGTATCCGCTCAGCCACACGGCGAGGCTGTAGTGGCGCTAGACGGACGGAGGGACTGCATACTTCGAACGACAAGCATGCGAAGAACTGTGGGAGACATCCCTGGTGGTAATCCCGTACGGAAAGTGCGCGTGGAATTCGGGATGACTGCATTCATACCTCTCATGCTTGCGTCTTGGCGGTAGGAGATATCAGGCTCTCGGTTGACTGTGGCGTCTGCGTGTCGCCGCCACTTCAAACCCTGCCAGCTGGCGCCATGGAACCAGCAACAAACAGCGCATTCGCAGGCTTTTCAACCAAACATGCAAGCAACAACCATGTATTTCACATGCAAGACACAACCCCGGCGACGACTCGCAATATGCATTTTGTTGAGGCCAAATTGTGGTTCGAAGGAGATTTGTTCCTTGCGAGAACAAAGGCTAGGCCCAAGGTGGCATGGCGCACGCCGCGGATGCAGGGACACAGCAGGCCTGGTGTGACGAGGAGAGCAGATGAATGCAGGGCTGCCCGGTTGGCGTGGCTTTCAGTGAGAAGACAGGAGATGAATGAATGATGTGAATTGCTAACTAGCTCATTTCAGTATGTTGTCGCGTGCGTCGCCAGAAGCCACGAGTCTTGCAGCGCCGACTTGGATACCGATTAGGGCCACCCCCTCGCTTTCTCCGTATCCCAGACGCAGCTATCGCACGCTGTTTACTGGTAGCCCGAGCCGAGATGTTTGGGTGTCACGGTCCGATAACGGTTTGTTGCGGCTGAATCGACTGCTGGGTTGGGGGCCGGGGAGCCCTCTGTGCGCCCTCTGCGCCGATTGATGTGCGACGGCCCGAGATGGGCAGAATACCCAGGTAGAACATGAGAACATTCCAGCTGCACGCGGGGCAACACTGAGACAGCCGTTTGCGCATATCGGTAGGTTGTGGTTGGGTTGCTTGGGCACTGAGGCACGCCGCCCAATTCCGATTCCTTGCGCCAATCCTTGTCCTCAACCCAAGCATCACCAGATTAAGTACGGATATTGATTGTCCTGTTTTTTGTTGAACAAATCATGGGCCACCTATTGCATGTGATTTTCAGCTAACACTCCACAGACCCATCCCCCGACGAACCCAAATATCCGTCCAGGTCATTCCTCCTCTGGCACAGAGATGCAGCGTTCGTTGCTTTCCTAAATCTCAAAATTCGCATACAGCTTCCGAAACTCTCGCCTTCTCATCCAGAATCTCTGCTGGTTTGCCTGGTATGTATATCTCTCGGCTACCGCTGCCCCTCACTCCCGCCCTTGTCGAGCGCACTACCCTCCCTCCCTGATCCGGTCGCGTGATGACTTGCCAGAAATTGCACACTAGGCCCTGTTGCTACACCGACACCGACACCTCGAAGCTAATGCCACTTTTCTTGCTTCTCTCTTGCAGGTTCTCAACCTGTATACCGCCCTCCTGGATAGCCTGATTGTCTTTCCGATCTCGCCCGCTCGTTTTCCCGCCTCTTCTGTGGTGCCATTCGCGAGGGGACGTGGCGACTTAAGAGGACCGACCCCTCCACAACCCGCTCCCTCAACAACTTCCTCTCCCGACACGCGCGCACTCTCCCGCAACCATGCCCTACATCGACACAAATAAGGACTTGGCTGCTCTCTTCGAGCTTCAGGCTCAGTCCACGCCCGATGCCATTGCCCTTGAAGACGAGAGCCGCACGCTCACATATGCCCAGCTCGACAGCGAGACATGGGCACTGGCAGACCGCTTGCGCAATTACGGCATTGGTCGTGACAGCTTGGTCGGCGTGTTGATGGGCCGCTGCGCCGACAATGTAATTGCCTCGCTCGCCGCACTCCGAGCAGGTGGCGCGTTCTTGGTCTTGGAACTCGCCTACCCTTCTGCTCTGCTTCGCGACGTCGTTGAAGACGCCCAACCAACCGTCATTATTACGCAGAAAGCCCACGCTGGCCAGATCAAGTCCGATATCCCCGTCATCATTATTGATCAACCCGAGGGCGCCACCAATGGCCATCCTGACATTCCAATTGTCGACACGAAGCGCCCGCTCCCCGATGACGACGACCTAGATCGCCTGGCCTTTGTCTCTTATTCGTCTGGGACTACAGGCAAACCGAAAGGTATTGCTAACCCTCACCGGGCAGCAATCACCTCCTACGATGCAAGATTTGGCGTCTCCGATCTGCAGCCTGGTGATCGGGTCGCCTGCAATGTCTTCTTTGTCTGGGAGATGCTGCGTCCACTGCTCCGCGGCGCCACCACCGTCGCGATCCCGGATAGCGCTAGCTACGACCCAATTGCTCTTGTAGAGCTTCTATCTTCTCGCAAAATTACCGATACCCTCATGACACCCACCCTACTGGCCACAGTCCTCTCGCGTCACCCAAACCTGGGTGAAAAAGTACCCCACCTAAAGTCACTCTGGCTCAACGGTGAGGTCGTCACTACCGACCTTTGCAGGCGCGCATTTGCGGCGATTCCGAAAATTCGACTTCTCAATGTTTACAGCGCGAGTGAAACACACGAAGCTGCCGTCGGTGATATCAAGACATTTATCGACTACGAGGCTCGTGTTTGCCCTGTCGGCCCTCCCACCGATCCTGAGCACACCTATATTCTCGACGAGGCCGGTAACCGAGTTGCTCCTGGCATCAGCGGCGAATTGTACGTTGGCGGCGATATGCTCGCCCGCGGATACCTGAACCTTCCAGAAACCACCGAGAAGGCCTTCCAGCGAGATCCTTTCGAGCACAATCCCAACGCGCGCATGTACCGCACAGGCGACATCGCCCGCATCTTGCCATCTGGTCTGTTGGAAATAACTGGCCGCGTCGGTGGCATGATCAAGACACGAGGTTACACAGTGCAGCCCGCTGCTGTTGAAACTAGCATCGTCAAGCACCTGGCAGTCCGTGACTGCGCTGTTGTTGCGACCGGAGAGGGCCTGCAGCGCCAGCTTGTGGCTTATTTTGTACCTGAAACTACGGACATTTCCGGACGTACCATTGTCGTTATTGACGATTCAGGATACAGCCCGGTGGCACGACGTGCGCTAACGGATCATCTGGCGCACTACATGATCCCGCCTCTGTGGGTAGAGCTGGTCGAATTGCCGACCCACGGGGTCTCAGGAAAGACAGACTTGAAAGCACTCCCGCCGCCTCCGTCACCAAAGACTCCGCCGCGCCAGAAGAAGCCGGAAACCAATGTACGAGTCAAAATGGAAACCATTGTACAGATTTGGGCGGCTGCGCTGGGCATGCCGGAAACTGCCATTGACCCCAAGCTCGACTTTTTTGATCTCGGTGGTCATTCGCTTATTCTCGCTGACCTGGCTAATCGCCTGTCCAAAGCCTTCGGCTTCCCAGTACCTCTGGCTCCGCTTGCAGGTACACCGACGCTGGAGGGCCACCTCGCGGCCGTGAAGGCCGCCCGTGATGGACACACAGCTGCTGTACAGGCTGACTTGCCTGCGGTTCTCGCAGCAGACTGTGCCCTGCCAGATGACATTCAAGCTCCCGCAGGCTCCGAGATGTGCCGACTGCGCGATGCGGAGACTGTCCTACTGACGGGTTCGACCGGGTACCTCGGTGCATTTTTGCTCAAGTCGCTGCTCGAGAACACAACGGCGAACATTATCTGTCTTGTGCGCTTCACCGAGCCTACAGATGATTGCAGGCCGGCGGGTATTGCCCGTGTCCGCAAGAACCTGATTGATCTGGGTATCTGGGAGGATTCTATGCTTGATAGAATTGATATCTTCCCTGGCAACCTTGCACGAAAGCGGCTCGGTTTGTCGCCCGAAATGTTTGACGACCTTGCATCCCGTGCGCAAGTGATTATTCATGCAGCTGCCACTGTCAATCTTGTTTATCCCTATGCTGCCCTCCGCAATGCAAACGTTGGTGGTACAAGAGAGATGCTGCGCCTTGCTTCCCGGCACGGAGCTACTCTTCATCATATTTCCACGAACGGTGTGCTCCCACCGTCTGTCGAGGGATGGTCTGAGGATACGATGATTAATATTGACGCTGTCCCTACAGACTTGCTGGATGGTTATGGCCAAACCAAGTGGGTTGCAGAAAAGCTCGTATATGAAGCAGGCCGCCGAGGGGTACCTGTCAAGGTTTATCGCCCCGGCACGATCAGTGGACACTCGACCACTGGCGCAACGAACACCTATGATTTGCTAAACGCGCTCATTGTTGAATCACTACACTTGGGCCACGTTCCTGATGTTGACGGCTGGTTTGCCGAAATGACACCAGTCGATTTTGTCAGTGATGCAGTTACGACTCTCGCAAACCATGATGATCCCAACCAATCTGTCTATCATGTTGGCGATTCCAAGCCTCCTACTGCAGCAAAGATCTTTGAGTGCTTGCACGAGCTCGGATACGACACTAAGAAGCTGGCGTGGAATGACTGGGTTGCAATGTGGCAGGAGAAGCGTGGCTCCAATAAGGGAGATGAGCCCTTCACTGTCGACATTCTCCGAGGTGGTATGCCGACTGTCGAGGCGCTCCAGTGCGTGATGGTACTGAAGGATGATAAGACACAAGAAGCACTTGATTTGTATGGCATGAAACGGCCCAAGATCGATGCCGCTCTCTGGAACACCTATGCAAAGCACTTCTATGCTCGCGGCTGGCTGCCTCGCCCGCCCCGCCAGAGGGCCAATGGCGGCAACGGCGTGAATGGCTTGAATGGCGTGAGCTTGAAAGCAAAGGGTCGTCTTGCTGGCAAGGTGGCTGTAGTTACTGGCGCTTCCTCGGGGATCGGTGCGGCCGTAGCAGCCGGTCTTGCCAAGGAGGGTGCGCATGTTGCCATTGCCGCCCGTCGCCTCGATGCCCTGGAGACAATCAAGAAGAAGGTGCTTGTGCATGGTGGGAAGGTTCTTACCCACAAAACAGATGTTACGAAGAAGGAGGACGTTGAATCTTTGATGACGACTGTGCAGGAGAAGCTTGGTTCTATTGACATCCTCGTAAGCTGCGCTGGCGTCATGTACTTTACGATGATGGCCAACGTACAGACAGAGGAATGGGAGCGCACTGTGGACGTGAACTGCAAGGGCCTTCTGCACTGCTTGTCAAACACGGTGCCGGGGATGCTGCAGCGTGGCGGTGGCCACATCGTCGCTATTTCGTCTGACGCTGGGCGAAAGGTGTTCCCTGGATTGGGTGTCTACTCTGCTAGCAAGTTCTTTGTGGAAGCGACCCTGCAGAGCCTCCGACTCGAAACTGCCGGAACGGGCTTGCGCGTGACTTCGATCCAGCCAGGCAATACCGAGACGGATCTTCTTGGCATGTCGACGGACAAGGAAGCCATCAAGAAGTACGGCGAGCCGACTGGAGCCAAGGTTCTTGACGCTACCGATGTTGCGTCGTCGATTGTGTACGCTGTTTGCCAGCCGCCTCATGTGGCAGTCAATGAGGTTCTGATTGAGCCCCGCGATGAGCCTATTTAATGATGCGAGAGGCTGTATGTGTATGTGGAGGATCAATTTGATGAATGGTTATAATGTTGAACTATAGTAAATAAATTTGACTCCATCTCACTCTGGAAGTGAACACAGATGGTATACGTGCCACGCACCTATTCTTTCCGAATAGGTGCTGTATAGCAAAATAACCAGCAGGGCAAAGTGGCCACGTACTTTTACTAGTAATTAAACAGTAAATGTACTTAGAAGGTTTTCTGTATTCCTTCTTATTTGTCTATATATGAAATATAAAATAATTCTTATTATTCATTTTATATGATAAAGAATATAAAACTAAAGAAGTAATATTTATAACTATTTTTTAACATTAATTTCCGTACCTTGATCTTAAATATTTATATATAAAATTTATATAAATAACTTCTGGTTTTATTATATAAGATAGTTATTAATATATAAAGCTAAATATATACTATTTATATTTAAATAGAATTTCAAGATTCAATATATAATTCTAGTAACAATAGATATAAAGTCTAACTAAGTGGCCCCTTTACCCTGATGGCCACTTTGCCCTGCAGTACCCATTCGGAAAGAGTGGGTGTGTGGTACGAGTACATCGTCATTTTTACGATGTCTGTGTTATCTCACCGCCTGAACCACCTCACGAAATGATGGAGAGCACGCTCACTTTATCCCTGTGCACAGTCTCATTACAAAGATTCCGGTGTATTGCTGGTGGACCCTGAAATTAGCAGTAGACTGTGTGTGGAGAGGCCAAGGTGGTCGACTGTCTCGGCCGGACCTCTCGGTGGTGATGCAATTCATGTTGTTCGTTGGAGGTTTTCGAAGGGCACTGTGTGTGTGCCTGGGCTTATCTGAGGCAAGCCCGTTGCAGCAAGTGTGTGAATCCTGGGAGAGCATAAGAATCGGCTGTCACTGTTCTTGTTCTACATTCGGCGCGCCAGGCAGGGTTACGTGCACGATCTTAGACAGGCCCTGCCCCTGTATAAAGGAAAGCGACGGCGTGCATGTAATATAAATTTCGGCCACCTTATATGCTGACAGGAGACCTGGTTTAGAATGCTGCGCTATGTATGATGCTGCGGCGGGACACGAATGTAGTAGTTAGTTTGGCAGCCCTTGTTACACGACAAGAACAAAAGACCATACTATCCATCGTCAGCGATATACTCAAAGTCTGGAAGCCTGCGATTTCCCCCTTTTGTCCCCGGGAACCCTGTTGCGTGCCCAGGGGCAAGCGGGCCAGCGCTGCGCTAGACCCGGGCCATGAACACCATCATTTTGATTCAAGTCGCTTTATTAATTTCCCTGGACTTCGGCTATTAGGTGTATCTCCATGCGGGGGCATGTAGCTGGCCTTCGCTCGTCTGTGTCCTGCTTCTACTCCTGCATCACTCTGCTTTGGCAATCCCTTCATTCGATCCCGACAGGCCGGCGGCGCGAAAACTGACACCACGGCCTAACGAAGGTGACGGGTGTGTTCTCTCCTTACGAATAGCAGCCAGGCCGGAGTTCGATCTAGTTTCCAGATTCGCGCAGTGTCGTCAAGCCCGCCCCTCGATCTCGCCGCCTCAAACTCCTCCGCTACCCGGCTCTCGATATGCCATTGAAGCGTGCAGGCTCGGCTGCCGCAGCCGTGCTGCTTTCGATCAGAGGAGCCCTCGCAGACACACCCAACTTCGCCGACAGTTCCGCATACGCCGCTTTTGCCCAGGACTCGAACGGCTTCCCCCAGCAAGGGTTCCGGTCGAGCGACATCGTCGCACCCGTCCTGCAGGTGAACTCGTGGGACAAGACCCAGACCGATGATTCGTCGTACATCTTCATCGGCGCCTCATACGGCACCAAAAGAGCCGGGCCCATGATTCTCAGCGCCAAGGACCTCAGCCTTGTATACGCAGACCAGCAGTACAACCAGGTCTACGCATCGTCGGTGCAGACGTTCAACGGCACGAAATATCTCACCTTCTGGGAGGGCCCGGGTGGCAACAGCAGCGCCGACGGGCACTGGCTCATGTACGATAGCAAGTACGAGCTCAAGTACAATTTCACGGCCAAAGGCTCGAGAAACATCCGCAACGACATGCCCGATATGCGAGTCACCCGAGACAATACGATTCTATTAGCTACGTATGAGACCGTGAGCTTCGACTGTTCCGCCGTCGGAGGGCCTACGCAAGCGCCGCTGCAGGACAGCGGCTTCCAGGAGATAGATCCGGCGACAAACAGTGTGATTTTTGAATGGAGCGCGCGCGAGCACTTCAACTTGACCGACTCATTTGCCAAGTACGACAAAGACTTTGGCGTCGGCTCCCCTGCCGGGTTCGACTTCTTCCATCTCAGCTCCGTTGAAAAGGTACGCATAGATGGCAAGGTTTATGAATCGTCCGCCGAATGCTCACACAAGCCCAGTCCGAAGGCGGAAACTACTTTATCTCCAGCAGTCACCTTTCTAGCCTCATCATGGTCAACGGCCAAGACGGCCACGTCGTGTGGACTCTGGGAGGCAAACACAGCGGTTTCGAGGATCTGAGCGACGGTAACGCGACCAACTTTGCCTGGCAGCACGACGCCCAGATGACAGGCAACAGTGAAGTCGTTCTTTTCGACAACCACGTGCGCACTACCGAGCACTGCAACAGCAGCTGCTCATCTCGGGGCCTGCGTCTGAGGCTGGACCACGAGCAGAAGACGGTTGAGCTGGTCAAGGAATTCTTCCATCCCGAACGGGTCAATTCAGGCAACATGGGCGGCATACAGCTGCTGAAGGAGGGCCACACCATGGTCGCATGGGGTGACAACCCGTCCTTTGTAGAGTACAATAAGGCCGGCCAGCCCGTCATGGACGTTCAACGCGGCCTGCTCGGCGCAGGACTGCAGCAGGGCATGCACGCGTACCGCGTCAGCCGACAGCGATGGCAGGGCGAGCCGTCGTGGCCCCCCAGCGTCGCCGTCGACGCGCCGTCCAAGAGCACGTCCGGCGCAACCGTGTACGTGTCTTGGAACGGCGCGACCGACGTGGCCGAGTGGGCTATTGTAGGTGCCTCCGAGTCTCCCCGCGGAATCTGTGTGCTAACCCTGGCGCAGCTTGCGTCGGACACTGTCGATGCGGTCAGCTACTACAAGAACGTTGTCGCGCAGGCGAACCGCACCGGGTTCGAAACCCAGATCACCCTGGACAATGCCGTGTCCCGTCGCTACATCGGCGCCGCCGCGATTTCGGCCGGCGGCGACGTCATGGGGGCCTCGTTCGTGTACGACATGCGCACGGGAAAGGCCGTCATGCAGTCCAGCGGCATCACGACCATCCACCCTCCTGTCAAGGCTACCGCGGCAGCGGGCGCCATGGGCGGCTCCATCTTTGGCTTCTCGATGCTGTTTTACATCTTCAACTACTTTTGGCGGAGGAAGAGCTCTGCTCCTCTGGCCGATCACCCAACCTACGAAAAGGTCGGCAGCTCTGTTTAAACTCATAGCATTTCGTATGTTCTTCTTTTCTTCTTTTTGGCGTTGGATACCAATTGCATACCTTTTTTTTCCCTTGGCGTTGGATCAAGGTAACGACATCATCTAGACAAAAGCAGACACGCTTGGTTGAGTCGGTATCTTTGCCTATTATATTATCCCCAAACTACCGGGAGGCTGCCATATTCTGCTAATTCAATTACATTCTCTTCCTCCTTCTCCACGGTTCCCCTAGTTCTATGAGTCTGTAATAGCTTTGGCCGAGGGATCTCGGTGAAGACACGCCAAGCCCACGTGCCGCAACCTAGTTCTAGCCCCGGCAAGCCACCGAATTGCGCAATGGATCGCGCCTATGCTGGAAATCTCAACACTCCATGTGCAAGGAGCGAAACATGAATACGCAGCCTGGAATCTGAAGCCTTCAACTGGAAGCGACGATGTCAACACACCGCACAGGTAGGACCCTCCAGCGGCGCCTATGGAACACGACGAAGCAGAATTGGAGCCTCGGATTCACTTCCTTTGGCGGACCACCGGTACATTTCAAGATTGCACGTTTTCCTTCTAATGTCGCGTGCGTAAGAAACGGCGAGTTGGGACACTGACCTTTGCAGTTCCATACTCTCTACGTCGAGAAGCTGCAATGGATCGATGAACAAATCGTGAGTAGCGCCTTGCTAAAACGAGCGCAACGCCCTGACAGTGATCCCCCCAGTACCAAGAGCTCTTTAGTGTCTCCCAGGCCCTCTCGGGACCTGCCAGCACGAAGATGCACTACTGCATCAACCTGCTGCACGATGGCTTCCTGCCCGCCGTGCTGTCTTTCTTCCTCTGGAGCCTCCCAGGCGCCTTTGGCATGTTCGGGCTGGCTCTCGGCGTGTCCAGCATCGGCGAGTCGCTTCCGGGCCCGGTGTACGCGCTCCTCTCTGGGCTGAACGCGGCGACAGTGGGCATCATTGTTCTGGCCGCCGTGCAGCTGTCGGAGAAGGCCATCACCGGCAAGATGACGAGGCTGTTGGTCTTCGGGGGCGCCGCGGCGGGTCTGCTGTACAACGCGCTGTGGTACTTTCCTCTGCTGATGGCGGTGGGAGGCATGGTGGCGGTGGTCCACGACTTCAGGTGGCTGCATAAATCGTTCGCAGCCGCTGTCAGAGTCATCACGCGAGGCAGCCGCGTGTCTGTAGACCACAGAGACGCGGTGCATGTGGAAATGAACGGTTTTCGCGCACAGGGCACCCGCCAGAGTGATGTTACCGCAAATCACGACGTGGTTAGTGACGAGATGACGAACCAGAGAGAGCTGCCCAGGCAAGCGCAAGAGGATAGCGACGAGCACGTGCGTGTGATTCCTCCCAGCCACCAGCTCAAGATGTCGTGGAAGGTCGGGCTAAGCATCATCGCCCTGTTTCTGGCCTCCTTCGTGGTCGTCATAGCTCTTCGCGGCACCGCCAACCCTGCGCGCGAATCGCTCGCCTTTCGCTTCCTCGCCAACATGTACCTCGCCGGCACCATCATCTTCGGCGGCGGGCCGGTGGTCATTCCGCTGCTGCGCGAGTACGTCGTCGCGGAGGACTGGGTGCTGCCGCGCGATTTCCTCATCGGCTTGGCGATCCAGCAAAGCTTCCCCGGCCCAAACTTCAACTTTGCCGTGTACCTGGGTGCGCTGGTCGCCCGTAACAACGGCTTCCACCCGGTCCTGGGCGCAGTCCTCGGATTCGTGGGCATCTTCGCCCCAGGGATCGTCATGGTGCACGGGACGATGGGGGTTTGGGGCGCCGTGCGCGGCTCGCCGGGCGTCAAGTCGTTCCTGAAGGGACTCAATGCAATCGCCGTGGGTCTTATATACACAGCCGTGTATAGGATATGGCAAATTGGATACATTGCTGAGGGGTTCCAGCAAGGCACAAGTCTGGCGGTAGAGCCCTGGTGGGTAGTCGTGACGGCAACGTCGTATGTTGGGGGCTACTGGTTTGGCATGAACCCGCCTGTCACGATCCTCCTCGGCTGCGTCATGGGTCTGATTTGGTACGCCATTGTTTCTAACTAGAGTTCCAGTTGTTGTGATATGGCTATTTAGCAATCCTCTAGAATAATCTGCGCAGCTCTTTGTGCCACGGCGTATAGCGTGGACATGGTGTGCGAAGTCAACTGGAATGGCAAGATACCGGCATCAACAACACGGAGGTTCCTTGTTCCGTACACCCTTCTCCAGTTAGCACTTTATCACATTCATGGGCTCGCAGCGCTACTCACCGCAGACGCGAGTCCACAACACCGCCGAGGGTGCGTGGTAGCATGGCAGTCGTTCCAATCCAATGACTAGCACCGTCGGAGTGGTCACGAAACCACTTCAGGTACTCCGAGTCTGTCGCATTGGGACCAAGTGGAGGGTATTCGTAAACATTCTCGACGATTCCGTCGAAAGCCTTGTTAGAAAAGAGAGTGCGTATCCTTTGGGCAACAGCTACCGCCACTTGCCGATCAAAAACGTCAGTCAAGAAACGGGGTGTAATTATTGCGGGTTGGAATCGGTTGGATGAAGCGATGTGAATGTGGCCTCTGGAGAGGGGCATGAGAGGCCAGAACGGAGCCTTGAGAGAGGTTGGGTGGCATTCTGCTACGACCTCTGCAACGGGCACTGTGATGCATTAGTACAGGTCTGATGCTGTGCAGGCTTAGATATGACTTGCGCCCGTCCTTGATGATGAGCTCAATAGTCGCATCCAATAACACTTTCGCGCCATCCATGTTCACCGCCGCCCCGGAATTCACCAACGCTTGAGCTCGTGAGTGTAAATTGGCTGGATCTGCCAGTGACGCCGCTATCGTGGATGCACCTTTCCAGCAGTTAGTAGATACCAACAACTGACTAACCCAGGATTACCTACCGGTTTGCCAAATCTGGTCCATGGTGACCAGCGAGATCTCCGGGCCGAAAATATTACGAGTGTCAATAATGGACGTGTCGTTTCGAAAACGCTCCGCGACCAGTGCCCTCATGGTCGAACCAGGTTGATCCTTGCAGAATTAGCCTTGAAGTAAACTGTCGACCTTTGGGATATTTACATTTAGATGGGCGCCCACTCCTGGAAGATCAACGAGTCGCTGTACCTTGGCGGCTGCCAAGATACTCGGGTTGCCAATGCCAGATCGCTCCAAGATCGGGGCACTACCCAACGTGCCAGCAGCCAGTATGACGCCCTTGCGAGCCTTGGCTTGATACAACCTTCTGTCTGCGCTTGTGGTGGAATCGGCAAAGACCACCCCTCGAGCTGTTGTATCGCCATCGAAGAGAATATTCGTGACGGTATGGTTCGCCAATACAGTGAGTCCTTGTCGCTGTTGCGAAGGTGCCCAGAGAAGGGCGTCCGCGGCAGAGCACCGACGCGATTTCCCGGACGACGGCTCTGGCCAAATAGTCCATGACGTAGAAGCAGACACGAAAGATGTGCGATTGGACAAGTCGTTGCTGATGTGAAGGCCCGGAAACGCTTCTGGAAGGGCCTGTTTATACAATCGTACGGCTTGTGGCATTCGCAAAGGAATCTATTGCTGTCGTTAGCCAATTCTCTGGGCCGAAGCTCGTGCCTTACCGGAAACGACGTGTTCACTAAACCATGGTATCCATGTACATCAGGGTCATATGTTGAACCCTGTGAGATTTGCTCTTGGTTCGGAGGTGTGTTGCGCTCAATTGCTTCCATAAGCTTATGAAGTGTTAGTAGAACTCCACCAAGGACTTGTGAATGCTCACTGGTTCAAGTGTATCCCAATTCCAGCCCGGGTTTCCCAAGGTCTCTAGCCTGTCGATTTCAGCTCTAGTAGGCCTGTACCACACCTTGCCGTTGACTAGAAACGGTGAGCGTCATTGTGTTATACCCGGCCGAGGTCCCATACTAGAGGTTGAGCCACCAATGCAGCGGCCAGCGGCAATAGGCTCCGGCATCTTGTCGCCATTCTCCTCGTATTGTGTATAGTTCCAATTGCAGAATGGGGGTGGCCAAGGTAGATCCTCGGCGTATTTGGTCGCATTGCTCCAAGAACCGTCTGGGCCGGCCTCGATGACGAGGGTAGAGTATTTCTGGGCGCTGAGCTGCAGGCGGAGTTAGACTGTGAGCAAAGAACACGCCGTGGACCGCACGGTACCTTGTTGGCAACGGTGAGGCCAGAGAGGCCGGCGCCAACTATTACAAAGTCAAAGGTTTTGCTATTAGCAATGCCAGGTTGATCGGTGACGACAGTTGCGCCGACATGGTTTGCCGCCAGCAACAGACCGGTAATGGCAGTGATGTCGGAGGTCCGCATCACGAAATAGACAAGTCCAAGTCTGAGTGTACGTAGGAGGAGATTGTGGACAAGGTATGATTCCCTGCAGCACATGGGGGAATTCGCAGTCTTTCTAGCAAGACATAATCACGGGGCAGTCTCTGCAGTGCTGACGCCACTTCGCTGTGATACGCGGCGGGCACCTGAAGCGGCGTCCGATTTCGCATCATTATTAGTTTATTATCGCCACATAACTATATGTGATTGGAAGTATCGAGTAATAAATAGGGGCGATTATATCTGTTTTGGGCCGGGAGGAGCACGCCTGCTGCAGTGTACGCAGCCGCAGCTGAGCAATGCATTGCGCTGCGGTCCATGGCTAGGAGGACTAGATCTGTGGTGAAGGAGAGCAGGGTTGGGTGCCGAATGGGCGCTCGAAGGCAGGAACATAATAGAAAGAGGAGCTTGACTGATCATCAGATGAATATGTGTGAGCGCAGTTGTAGTAGTACTGGCATAAATGGACAGTGCGTGATGGACAGTGCCTAGCAAGAGACTGTCCACATCTCGCACTGTCCGAGTGGCTTCATTAAGTAAGGCCTCCCCCACTCTTGGCGGCCGTTTGGTTTCGCTCTTTCTCGGCGTTCGGCATCTGTCAACACTGGGTCACCTCCGCATCGTCTGAAGCAACCTCGCGATCTCGGAATCCTGCGTATCGAGCCATTCGTCGATGACGGCTTATAATAGGCTGCTTGTGTGACTTTCCAGACAGTATGGCTGACCGCGCGGGCGACGATGGCGGCGTCAACGACCTGACGCCGGAGGAAGTCAGCCGCATCATCCATTCCCACCGCAAGGTGCGCTACGGTACGCTCATGCTTCGCGCTTCGCTGGATTCACGCACCGGCATCGCTTCCTTCGAATTACCCCGAAGACTTGGCCCGGATTCATCTAACTGCTCCGGCTAGGGACCGCCTGCTGGCCGTGTCGTCAGCGCAAGGTCAAGTGCGACAACAAGCACCCCTGTGAGAACTGTGTAAGGCGCGAGCACCCGCAGCTTTGTTCATACAAGCCGAATCGCACGGCATCAACAAGCAAATCCGGAAACACGCCTTCAGCGGCAACAGTCAGCCGGAAGAGACAGCATTCAGAGCCAGCAGAGCCGGAGCCAGACTCATCTCGCAAGTCGGACCGCCAGGAGAGCTGGCCGCGGGCCATCGGTACGGCTTGCCCGATTGCAACCGCGAGCATCTATTTTCTAACCCGTGCAATAGGAACTATTGATGACGCAGAGCCCGTCGGCGACCGCTACGTCGGCCAAAATAGTATCCCTGCGTTGCTCCGTGAACAGTCTACGTCGAGCGACAAGAACGATAGCGTCGACTTTCGAAGAGACATGAGGTCCATACTCGGGCTGGACAACTCCGCGCCTTTCCCGCTGATGTCGCAGCACCACTTGCATCGCATAGCGCAAGACATCTCGACAGAGCTACCTTCAGATAGGGATGTTATGAAGTAAGCCCCATGCTGTCTTCCACCCAGCTCACGCTAAGGCAGGATACACAGACTGTTTCGCTCGTACAAAGAGATCCCACAGCCATTTTGGGGATTTGTGGTCGATATTGATGATTTCGAATCGAAGCTCATGATCTATTTGGAGGAACGCTCCCGCAATGCGTCGAAAGCAAGCAAATCTTCTCGGCCCGTGTCTGCCTCTTGGCTAGCCATTCTGTTTGCGGTTCTGGCAGTAGGCTCTCAGTACCACGAGTCGCCGTATCACATCCGCACGCGTGACTCGCAGAAATACCTCCAAATAGCCTTCCACTTCCTACGCCTGGCAAACTTTCTACTACGGCAAGTCGATTCCAGCCTGGTGCGCAAATACAGGTCTCTAACGCGCGATGTAGCCCGTCGTTTGATTCCATTCAGGCGCTTCTCCTCATGAGTTTTACGCTGCTCAATGATATGAAGGCCGAAGCCTCCTGGGCGCTCACTGGCCTTACCTGCAGACTAGCACAGTCATTGGGGCTCCATAGACCGAATGCCCCGGATACGAACGAAGATGGCGAACCAACTACGAAGGAGATGACTCGACGAAAACTGTGGTGGAAGTGCGTATGGCATGATACACTTACATCGCTTTCGTTTGACAGGTAGGCGAGGATGCATTGTAGAGCGTCGCTACTGTGCTGCTAACAAGTCAAAAGATCGCCCATGACAAATTTCCCCAGTTGCTCGATTCCGGTCAAGCCACATTCGTCGGGTGGCGAGTATGCCTATCTCGAAATGATGTATCACCTCATCGAGATCATATCGAGGCGCTTGAACCCGGACGCCATGGCTACACCCTCGTACGCAGAAATCGTGGAAAACTGTGACGCGGTAGAAGCCTTGCGTACCAGGGCCTCCGCACATATGAAGGACAAGGACAAGTGCAAGACGGCATTGGATCGCCTCCAGTTTTTCGCCATTCGACTGCACACGTCCTTTGTCATTTCAGTTGCCTGCAGGCCAGCGCTCCGAAGAAACTGCAACCTGGCTCCAGAACAAAAGAAGACACTCGCGGCGAGATGCGTCGTCAACCTCACCGAAACAGTCAAAATGTTTCTGTCAATGCATCAGTTGTCCGTTATCCCGACCCGGAGCTGGGCGTTTACGTATCACGGCCTCTCATCTGCGCTCTTGTTGGGCATATTGTGTGACACACGGGCAGATCCGGAAGTGCGGCAGCTGCAAGGTGACCTCATTGCGGCTCTGTCAGCCACTGCTGCAAAGGACGTGAGCTCCCCCGAACCGCATGTCATCCGCACCGACAAGGATATCGAGCTGTCTGGCCCGCTGTGGCGCGCGCTCACGGCGTTGAAGAGCATATACGATCATGGCTCCATCGCGAACACCTTCAAGCGCGAAGGCGACTCGTCTGCCGGGGGTAGCGGCACCCGCACACCGTTAATGCAGCTGCCCCCTGGGGTTCAGGGCGTACCTCTGTATCAACAGTACCGTGCCATCCCGCCCGGTTCAGATCCGCGCGAGGACGCGGCTCTGGCCATGGCCGAGATGCAAAACGGTGCATCGCTTCAAGACTTTCAAAAGTACGCGCCAATCCGTTTCTTCTTTGGGATCATGCCACTAACTATCCACCCAGTGCTCTATCTGCGCCGCAGCAGGTACCCATGCCAGTTGGCTTCGACGGGATCAACACAGAGGGGCCACAGCTGATGGCACCCATGGATCTGTATGAATCCATATGGGGAGGTATGTTGTCAAAGCTAGCGATGACCCAACGGGGAGCTGAATACTGACGCGTTACGGTGAATAGAATCCCCAGATCCTTGGAACTCCGGCGTCGAACCCATGAGCTTTGACTTTTTGGCGCAGCCTCCGCCCGGACAACCGCACCATCAGCTGTATTTCTAAACGAAGAAAGGATGACTTGAAACGAATCGCATGTATGATGATAAGCAGACCATGTACAATGATGGACTTGTGACAATTGAGAAAAAAGCAACACATTCTACTTTCAGTTTTCTACCTACCTGCCACTACGGCCTTCTTTTACTCTTTCTAGTATTCTTGTAAATCGTCAGTGCTCTCTTTGATCATCATCGGGATCCACGGTTTGTAAGGCCGCTGGCATGCCACGATCGGATCGCCGGGCTTCGGTAGCAAACGACATGCGACCAGTACAGACGACCGGTTACGGCGCCGGTGGTTTAACCGCGTGCGTAAACCTGATCAAGTTTCTCCTGGGCATGTCGATGCGACCGGATCCCCGACGACTGTGTGTGCTCATCATTCGATTTCACTATTTCATTCTCCCCCTCGCCCAATTGCGACAGAGTGCAAGTCTCGTCGGCCACAGATAAAAAAGAATAGAGGCGAACCCCCGTAAGTTGGAATCCCGAATAACGCCAGTCCATGCTGTTTTGTGATTTTGTCTAGAAAAGTGATCTCGCCAAGCGTATGCAGTCATCTTCATTCCCATCGTGTAATAATATTCTCTGTTCCGTCAAGAATAGCGTCGTATTTTTCTGCTCTTTGGGTTCTTTTTCTTTTTTACTTTATTTCTTAACTCATTTCTTCCTTCGAGACGCGCTGGAGACCATCTGCTTCTTGACGTGCTTGGGGATCTTTTCCTTGCGCTTCTCGCGCTTGGCCTTCTTGACGGCCTGCTTGTGCTGGCGCTTCTCGTCCTTATCCTCGAAGCGACGGCCTCTCGGGGTTCCCTTTTCGAAGAGGCTCTCGTCGTGCTCCTCGTCGTCATCGTCGTCGCTGTTGAGCGAGGCGCCCTCGTCCGAGCCGCTGCCCTGCGAGCCGCTCGCGTCGGCGTCGGCGGCGGCCTCCCCGTCGCCCTTGTCGTTGACGACCTGCTCGGCGAGCAGGTTGCTGTAGACGAGGTCCTTGCCCTGGCCCATGCGGACCTTGGCGGCGTCCTTTTCAATGTCGTAGACCTGCTCGAGGGTCTGCGGGATGTACTGGTTGCGGAAGACCTCGTTGTCGACCTCGATGCGGGCGGCGTGGTCCTCGTCCTCGGCGGCGACGCTGGCCTCGTAGAGCTTCTCGACGGCGCCGGCCATGGCGGGCTCCTCGACGGCGCCGGCCGCGGCGGTGACGAAGTTGAAGATGGCGCGGTCGGCGAGGGTCTCGACGCCCTTGCGGCGGAAGAAGTCGCCGACGTTCTTGATGTCCATGCGCAGGAACTCGAGCGAGCGCGGGTGGTCGGGCTCGACGCTCTGCGAGACGTCGATGATGTAGAGCCGGCCGTCGTGGTAGAGGACGTTGTACTCGCTGAGGTCGGCGTGGACGAGGCGGCAGACCTGGTACATGCGGCGCATGAGGCCGAGGAGCTGGACGTAGAGGCGGCGCCACTGGTGGTCGGCGTCGTCGCCGCGGAGGACGGCGTCGCGCAGGCGCGGGTAGGCCCAGCCCTTGCGGTCGCCGAGGAAGCCCATGACGAGGACGTGCAGCTTGAGGGCGAGGGGCTCGGGGCAGGGGATGCCGGCGGCGTGGATGCGGCGCAGGTTGCGGTACTCCTTCTCGGCCCAGAGCTTGACCATCTTGCGGTTGTTGCCCTTGTCGAAGCCGCCGCGGAAGCGGTGCTCGCCGGTGATGTAGCGCTCGCGGTCCTTGAAGACGAGGATGGCCGTCTTGTAGACCTTGATGGCGCGGTGGGCGGGCGCGCCGGCGTCGTCGAGGTGGACGGCGCCGTAGACGTTGGCCTCCTTGCCGGTGCTGATGGCGCCGTGGACCTCGCTGACGAAGCCGCGGTTGATCATCTGCAGCAGGATCATGCGCGTGCGCTGGTCGAGCACCTGCTCGCTGGTGGCGCGGTCGGCCTTGTCCTTGGTCCTGTCCTCGGCCTGCTTGACGTCGTCGAGGCGGATCTTGCCGGCGTGCTTGGAGAGGGCCGAGACCTGGTCGTCGATGCTGGCAAAGGTGTTGGCCGACGGCTTCTGCTGGTTGCCGCGCGCGAGGGGGATGCCGCCGGCGCTGGTGTTGGTGTTGGTGCTGGTGTTTTGCTGCCGCTGGCGGTTGTAGGACTTGGTCAGGTCGCCAGAGGCGCCGTCCCAGTCACGGGTATCGAAATCGTCGGCGCCGTCCTCACCGTCTTGGAAGATGTCATCGAGGTCGTCGTCGTCGCCGTCGTTGTTTGCTGCCGACTGCAGGGCGTCGTGTCGTGTGCGCAGATCAGCGGGAATCTCTGCGGTCTGGCTGTAGCCGTTGTTGGCAGTATATGTGAATGGGGGCTCGTGAGGCGCTGCGGGTGATGCGGTGGCATCAGCAGGAGCCGTCATGATGGCTGCGTTGTGCATAGTATTCGTTGAAGGAGGAGGGATGGTTGTAGTGGGAGAGACAGGGAGAGGCGACCTGTATTTATCGTGATAATTTTTTTTTTTGGAGGGGTCAAGTCGAGGCCTCACCGAGATGGTGCGAAATGGCTAACTAAATGGCAGCCCAAAGCGGGACACTTGGAGGGGCTTAGCGGGCCGAGGAGTCACTACTAGGCATGAGGGATGAGTCTTACAGCAGTTTGGCACTCATTAAGGTTCTTCCTTATTAGACGGACTACTGTATTTATCTCCAGGAGTGGATTAAGGCATCTAGTATCGTGAGTCTTCGGGTTTGTGGCGACGTGGACTTCTAGAGGCTCCTCACCGCCGCGATGGCTTCACACAGTGGCGGACGAGTCCAGCTGGATAGGCATGTTCCAAGTCCATGCTCATATTTCAAGTATTCCATGGGCAGAAGAACAAGAAATTGCCGCATTCTTGCAAAGACACAGACACGATGCCTCCAGGACATACGAAAGAAAGCTATTAATTGTTTACCCTATGTAACAGTATGTACAAGTTGGCTAATTATACATTCTAGTTTCTTCTGGGTGGTTTTATTCCAGACGGAATTCCAACCTGAAATGTAAGCATAATGATTCTCAAAAAATGGGCGGCTCAGCCCGACACTGGCCTCGCAAGTGCAGCATCACTGCTTGATGCCGGGCACGAGTCCAAAACGAATGGCAAGAATGATGATTCTCAACAATGAACGGCAGACACTGGTTTATACAGCGCAACAGGAGTGCTTGGTTCCAAGCGGGAGCCCAAGTTCTCAGTACTGGGGAACGCAGCCCGAACCTACCTTGTCCACCGCAACATGAGAGCTTGACTTGACCAACTTTGGGAATTCGCTTGGCGACGATGGACGGGCCAATTGGGCTTCTTCGACGTTAACCTGGAGGCCGGAGAGCTGGGCGACGTCCATCCTTGTGCCATTGGTCTAATATAGTTGCAAAACTCTAGGTCAGTATTTGCCTCGTCGTCTCTTCCAAAATGGGACTCATACCATGCGAAGCGTAACCTGCATGCGGGACTTGACCTGGCTGACCATCTGACCAGCAGTAACATTGCTAAAGCCCTCAGATGCCATGGCTTCGGAAATCGAAATCGAATCATACATCATGCCCTGTTCCGGCTGCTTCATGATGGCCATGCTGCCGGCGCGACGGTTGTCGATGTGCACTTCGATGAAGCAAGGGCGCACTGGAAGATAGGCCACATTCACGCTGATACCGGCGTAGTAGCGCTTGTATTCGCCCTTCGGGCCCCCCGTGGAGGAGTTGCTGGGCACTTGGAATACGGCGTACGAGGTGTGAACAGCCTCCGCCGTCGTCTTGGTGTGAGTCGCGTTCCCTGGCAGAGGAAATTTCGGCGCTGGGGTCACAGTCGAGGAGCCGACACTGGTGCGAGAGGCGGTGCTGTTGGACGGGCTGCCGATGCTTGGCGCTCCGGGCTGAGACGGCACTGGCTGGATGCTTCCGGTGTCCGTCGGCATCTTGCTCGGCGTGTTCTGGCTGCCACCGCCGCCGCCGCTGCTGCTGCTGCTGCTGGACGGCGGCTCGCTGTTGTTCGGCGTGCTTGGCTGCGATGACTGCCCGACGCTGGTCTGAGTCGGTTTCGCCGAGGCCGAGGACACGGACGGCTGCTGCTTCTTCTGCGGCCCGTACATATCGTTGATAAGCTGAGCGGCGTCCTGTCCCATCTGGGCGTCCGTCTTGTTCCAGTATTCGAGGCCCTGGTAGGAGTATCCTAAGTTCTTGCAAGAGCCGACCGAGCGAGGGGTGTGCCACTCGCCGTTGAGTTGTCTAAAGGGCTGCAGAGGCGAATCGAGATCAATCATGGAACCCCCGGGAGTAGCGTAACGCGAGTAGCCGGAGTACGCGCCATTGAGGTTAGCCGCCTCGGGGTGCATCGCCTGCCAGTAAGCCCATAGCCTATCGACGTTGGAGTGATGCAGCATGCTAGTGGAGATTGTGAATACAGATGACGGACGTTGTTGGGGCTCCTCATAAGCTTACAAGAGGGGTTCAAAAGCGGAGTATTCGGCGCCGGCAAACCCGCCACCACAGGCAGCATCCAAATGAACAGAGTTGTGGACGCTCTCCAGACTGCCACCCTGGCTTGCAGTTGTAGCAAACTCTGGAAAGGACTTCGATCTGGTGAAAGTGTCATACTTTGAAAAGAGAAGTTTAGTACACTACGCGTGAGGATTCCGTTTGTGTACAACTTACCACCCAAGATTTGTAGTTGCTCGCCTCGAGGTTGTTGTTCGCTTGCTGAACATTGGCGCATCTGTACCAACTGGCCGGGTGGAATTCTCCGTATTGGCCCTGCACGGCTTCATGCGGGACCTTGTACGTGTACAGCGGGTTATCGAGGGCCGTGGAGACAACGCCGCTCTCCGTGGCCACCTTGACCTCAATCGTTTCGGGGAGAACGACCTGAGGGAGCGATGGCTCCGTAGCCCAATCCCAGTACGGAGCCCTCAAGTCTTCGGCCGCCTTTTCGTAAGTGGAACGCACGCTGGTAGGATATTTCGAGGCCAGCTCCTTAGCCTCCTTGACCAGCGTTTGCTGCAGGTGAGATTGTTTGTGAGTAGGGCGTTCCTGCGGTGCTACAAGGTCCGGATTGCATACCTCAAATAGCGAGACAAAGGGCCGGTGCCAGATCAGAAACAGCCTCTCCTTGACTCTTTGTTAGTTCTGTCGAAAAAGAAAGTGTATAGAACAAACGTACTCCGTGAGTGCTGTAGCCAGGCCAGCCATCGGCTCTCATCGGGCCCGCCCCGTTGTAATCGACGAAGGGTCGGCCATGGATACCTGCAAACTCATTAGCTGGATTGGGCAATGCTTGTGAAGGACTTGGGAGACTTGCCGGCGATTTGGAAGAAGGACTCTGGATCACCCGCATGCCGTTTGTACATGGAAACCAAAGCCTGGATATAAAGATCCCTGATGCCACCCCCGATTAACAAATGATCAACTCCCATTAGCTGGGTCCGGCCGGGACTTACCACTGGGGACCGGCCTCAGACGATAACTCCGTGATGCTTCGTCTCACTGGCACCGCGTAGTTGTCCCCGTCGGCGCGCGCCAGAGTACCAGTGATTGCCCCAGAAATGTCTCCATTGTTTGAACCAGCTGGCTCTGCTGAGACCGCAGAGGTCAGACTCCAAGCCAAACTGTAGACGCTCAGTTGCAACCGCATGTTGAAGTGGTGTTTTTTGTGTTGTAAACGAGTGTGATGGGCCTGCAAGATGGAAACGTTCCAACGGGCTGATGCCATCTAGATATAGACTCTCTCGAGCAGCCTCTCGCTCCAGCTGTAAGCGACTCGCCCGTCTGCCGAACCGGCGTGGCAATTAAGCCAGCCTGACTCGAGTTCGATACGCGGTGGAGTGAGGTGGCTGAAGCGGGAAGGTTGCCAGCGTGCTTCCGAAATTACCACCGCGGCCCCTGTGTGGAGGCAACTTGCATACTACGCCAATGTGACCGTAATTCCTGAGTCGGCATGTCTAAGATTAGATCTCGAACACGAAGCTCTGGCCAGCCACTGTCGTCCGATAGTCAACACTTCTCCACTAGCGTACGTTGAGCTGTTGAACGGCAAGTATCTGCGCAGACAAGTTGGCTGCTTTCGTTCCCTTGCTCTGGCCTTCCTATGAAACAGATTGCCTACGGTCGTTTCGTTGCTTGGATCAACAACACTCCTGTTTCTGAGCCATCGCCTGCTTGGCTAGTCTAAGCCAGGCGCAGTCACCTGAAAGACACCTCCGTCGTCATTTCAGGAGATTGGATGGAAGGACACTATTAGAGCGCGGCCCGCATCCGATGGGGCAGGGGACCTACGCATGCATACTCCAAACCGAAACGGCATAAGACGCATGAATCTGACACACGCGGTGGATAACATACATGTATATTGATTGGGTACCTGAGAACATGATGGTGGCTGTGGCGCTCGCTAAGAAGAGCCGAGATGCCCGGATAGCAAGTAGCCTTCTCAGATATCCGAATTAACGTTGTTTTATAAAATTCTACCGAATCCTAAATTTAGAGTCTCATGGGCTCTGGGACTGTGCGATGATATCGGCAGATAATATTAGTTACTGTAGCTGGCATTTGAGAAAATCGATCCTGTGCGGCAGCTAGCAATAGTCCGCGGAATTCTCTCCATCATGCAAGTCAGAGCGGGACTCGTTGACACTGTTTGTAAGAGTATCCATCACAATGCCATTGTCTTCGCGTTGAGTGTCCATATCCGCTGGCTTGTACAGTGCTGGAAAGACTGGGCTTCTCAACACAACTATATTTATTACACACGACTTGCTTTCAAGTCAACCACGAAGTGGGATTGCCGTAGGCCCCCATGGCTTCCGAAAAATAACAACAGGCCACCAGATCACCCGTCTTCCCGCAGTAGTTGTCATAAACACCGCTATGTCTGCCACTCCTACCCTGGATGACCTGTCCAGTGACTTCCGTTGTCAGAGCTGCCAGTGGTTTCCGCGCCTGCCAGTACGACTTCCAAAGTTGCGGTGGGAGGACAGCGAGGTGGGATTGATCGCGCACGTTACAAAGGAGTGACTATGTGTGCCACAACAGCAGACTCTTCGGCAACACGTCGGGCGATTTTCTTTTCTGTATTATTAGTCGCGGAAGTCGCACCGCGGAGGAAAGAGGCCGACAAGGGTCGCACGGTTACGTGTCGTTACTCGCGTGGATGTAATACCAAATCAACCCACAAGCGCCCGCCAGACACGACAACCGACCAACCACCCCAGCCCACCGCTTTTTACCGCCAGAGCCTGGCTAGATTTGGCATCCTCATCAGGATGAAAGGTGCGAATTGAACACGAGACAGGTCTCCGCAGAAAGCCGTCCCGATCGCGTGCTGAGCTTTGCACGGCATGTGTGTGCTCCCGGGTCTAAGCCCGTTGGCCAGCGCCCGCCTTTCCATGTAATGCTCGCTCTGCCTCCAAGCAGCCACGGAGAGCGCAACATGTCTCGGATTTCAACTGGAAGCTTTCAGGTTGCGATGCGCAGGGTGGCTGCCCGCGCCTCC
>LUFD01002462.1:16829-36554 GCA_003025255.1 Cordyceps pruinosa | reverse complement strand
ATCAGGCGCCCGCCACATTGGCCCGTCGCGCTCCATGTCTCACACGAAATCCTTTGGCTGGTGCCCGGTGGCGGGACGCGCTGGGTCGATGCGCCCATTCTCTGCCGATTCGCGCCGCCTCTCCGTCCCTTTGGCATTCCTCGTCGGCTAGGTCCCCGTTCTCCCTGACGGCTGCGCTCCTTCCCTTGAGCCCGCCAGCCAAAGGACCTGTTTCGGTCGCGCGCCATCCGCAGAATCCTTAAAACGCGGCCGTGATCCCGCGCGCCGTTTCTGCAGTCGGACGAGCAGTATTCGCAGCTCTTCGCGCATCCGCCCCCGTCTCGTCATACAAGACGCGCCTCTCGACATGAAAACGACGACTCTTGCTGCCACGCTGGCGCTGGCGCTGGCGGCCACAGGCCACTCCGCGGCGCAATGGGGTCAACTGTCTGGTTCCAGTGGCGCGAACCAAAAGTTCTCGATTCAGCAGATGCGCAATGACAGGTTTAAAGGAGTTGACCCGACCGCGGCTCTCTTGGAGGTCTACTCGCGATACGCCACGTTTGTCCCGGACCACATCAAGGCCATCCTGGATGCAGAGCCAGTGCTCAAGGTCAAATTCCAGGCTCTATCCTCGGGCAAGTAACAACAGTTCAAATCCCACTGCTTCATGTTTGATAGCTCACTAACAGACATGTTTTACAGAGGACCCCTCTGCCGTGTTCGCAGAAACGATATCGCCGCCAGGCTCGGACTCGGAATACGTGCTTCCGGTAGCTTTGGGCACGCCGCCACAAACTCTCCCTCTGAATCTAGATACTGGCTCTTCAGATTTGTAGGAGGCCCTTATTTGCGCAAGCCCCCGAAGATGGCTACACCGGCTAACACTCCGTAATAGCTGGGTATTCTCCACCGACACGCCTCAAGAGCAAGTTCATGGCCAACAACTATACCGCCCCAAAAACTCGGAGACCAGTAAGCAGCTCCCAGGCGAGCACTGGGCGATCAAGTATGGCGACAATTCAACCGCCAGTGGCAGTGTCTACATTGACCGTGCAGCGATTGGCCCCGTGGGCTTCGACCGGCAGGCGATTCAAGTTGCCACAAAGGTTTCCGTCGATATTTCTGGCGACAAGTTCATGTCTGGAATTCTGGGAATGGCTAGCAGCTCTGCAAACACCGTCAAGCCTACCAAGCAGTTGACCTTCCTGGACAACATCAAGGGCATTCTCGATGAGCCTCTCTTCACGGCCAACCTGCAGAAAGGCTTGCCTGGGAACTACAACTTTGGTTACATCAACAGGTCCGAGTACATTGGCGACATCGCCTATACTCCCATCAACCTCCAGGCTCCATACTGGGAGGTCCTGCTTAGCGGCTATCAACTTGGCCAAGACTCCTTCCAAAAGGAAGGCATCAGCGGCATTGTTGACACTGGCACTTCTCTCATGATGTTCCCTCAGCACGTTGTCGACAAGTATTACGGCAAGGTACCTGGCTCCTACCTTAGCGACAAACACCTCATGATGTTCCCGTGCAACTTCACGCTACCCGACTTTGTGTTTGGCGTCGGCGACACATATCGAGGCCGCATCCCTGGGCACTACATCAACTACGGCTCTGCTGGCAATGGAGTTTGCTTCGGTGGGCTGCAGTCAGCTGTCGACATCCCCTTCTGCGTGTTTGGCGATATTCTACTCAAGGCACAGTTTGTCGTGTTTGATCGCGGCAACTTGGCGGTCGGCTTCGCCAACAAGAAGACGATTCCCCCGCCAAAGAGGTAGACGCGTTTGGGTAGTGGACGGGCTTGCCAAATAGAGTTCGCGGCGCACATTTAAATAGCAAAGTACAAGATCTCAGTATTTGCATTAGTAAACCATTCTTACTCTCGCTACATGTCCCACGTCGCCTTGGAAATGATGTGTTGCCTTAACTCCGATGCGCCGTCTATTAGTAATCCCGGCAGGCGCAGGCTACTACTTAAAGCATTCGTAGACGCAACTCGCCAAGATTCCCACTTCCTCTCCTATCCAGGATCACCTGAAAGACGAAGACAATGGCAGACAAGGTTCTCGTTCTCGGCGCTGGCGAGCTTGGTCTCGCCGTTCTCCAGGCATTGGCCCGGCACTCAAAGCGACCCTCCACGAAGCTGGCAGTGCTTCTCCGCAAGTCTACTTTAGATTCGAAAGAAAGCGAGAAGTCAGGTAAAATCGCCCATCTCAGGGGCTTGGGTGTCGAGTTCGAAGTCGCAGACGTTCTAAGTGCGTCCGTGGACGAGCTAGCGGTCATCTTCGGGAGGTATGATACGGTCATCAGTTGCACAGGAATGGAGCTGCCCTCCGGCACCCAGACGAAGCTGGCCAAGGCGGCATCTCAGGGGCGCGTGAAGCGGTATTTCCCGTGGCAGTTTGGCATGGACTACGACAAGATCGGCCAGGGCAGCTCGCAGGATCTTTTTGACGAGCAGCTCGCCGTGCGGCGGCTGCTGCGCGAGCAGTCTCAGATGGAGTGGGTGATTGTCTCGACGGGCCTGTTCATGAGCTTCCTGTTTCTTCCGGCATTCGGCGTCGTCGACCTGGAAAAGCGTGTGGTGCGCGGTCTCGGCAGCTGGGACAACCGCATCACGCTGACGACGCCAGACGACATTGCGCGCGTCACGGCGGACGTGATGCTCGACCCGCAAGGCATCAAAAACCAGGTTGTGTTTGTGGCGGGCGATACGCTGTCGTATCGGACGGTGGGTGACCTCGTCGATGCGCACTACGGCGAGGAGTTCGCCAAGGAGCTTTGGAACTTGGACGTGCTGGCGCAGCAGCTGGAGGAGGATCCCAATGTCATGGTCAAGTACAGGGAGACGTTCGCGCATGGGGTCGGCGTCGCATGGGAGCTGAAGGAGACAATCAACTACGAAAGACATATCAAGTTGACCGATGTTAAAACATATCTACGCGAAGTCGTTGATAAAAAGGAGTGAGAAACCAGTGTCAGGTCCGCCGGAACTACTTCAATTTGGACAATCGAGGGAGAAATTTGACTGTTTCTGTTACTCTATTTTTCCTCTAGTTATCGCTCCCTATTTTTCCTCTAGTTATCGCTCCCTATTTTTTTGTTGCTGGTTTGACATATCTGCCCCTCACTGCGTTGATACACAGGCCCCGGCCAACGCATCTCGGACTCAGGTGTTGGTTGGACTCTTGTCGGGATCAGAGTCTCTCCCTTACAGTGCGAAGGAAGCAGAAAACAATCTTCGCGGAGCTCTCGCCACTATAAAACATAACGACTGCGAGACTGTTAGCTTGAAGCCCAGGTCACCGGAGGGACAGACTTGCAATTTCAGGTTCTGTCTATCAGTCAAGTCGAGCTGATTCCTGTCGACAACTCGTCTTTCAGTAGCACCGTCCACACGCACTGTCTCGATAATGCCGCTGTCCTCGATGAAGTTCTCCCGCTCGAGTTTGTCACGGCGCTTGTTCTCACGATCAAGGTAGATGCGGAGAACCATGACGATGATGGCGGGAACAATCGCAGCCAGAACCAAGAGGATGATCCAGGTCGGGCGGTAGCGCGGCTTCCACTGCGGGCGGAAAAGCTGGGGCGAAATGATAATATTCCCCAGGCCGTAAGCCGCGTGATACAGGGCAATCACGGTTGTCTTTTTCGTGTGGCCCGCAGAGGCATTGGCCGCCCAGATCATGACCACGGCATACGGCACGCCGGTGGCAGAACGGATCCAGATGCCGGTGATGAGCCCCCAGCGGTTGTGAGATGGTAAGCTGAGCAAGAGGACGCTTGAAAGCGCAGTGGGTATGTACGCACAGAGGGAAATCCACGCCCGACAGTTTTTGGTGTAATACAGAGCGACAGCAGCGAGCGCGAGCGAAGTAAAGTTCATGGCTCCGAGAACGGCTCCGAGAAGCGTCGTCTGCAGAACTGTGAAGCCGAAGGAGTTGATGAGCAGCGAATACTGGTTTGTGGTCCCGTTGGCCATTTCCTGCGTGAGGGCATGCCCAGTAAAAAGCCACGTCTTTGGATCCTTGATAGCCTCCATAAACTGTTCCTTCTTGAATCGCTTTTGCTCAATGCCAGAATGGTTCTCCTTGATTCGAAGGATAGCCTTGGCGCGCTCTTCGGGTGTCAAGAAACGGGCATACAGCGGACTGTCTGGAAGTAACAGGCCGACGAATACACCGAAGATTATGGTTATCGCTCCGCACAGGACTATCAGCTTGTTATCAGGCAGCTCGTAGAAAGCCGTTTCCAAGTTGCGGTATACTTACACATTAGCCACTGCCACGATGCGAAGTGGTCTGTGTGGATGTGCAAAACACCATATGACAGCAATCCTGAAGTAATCGGGCTCGAGTTTCCGACCGACCACATTATCGGCATCAGAACAGCTTGCTCTTGGTACGTAAAGAACATGGACATGATGAGAAGAAACGAGGGCACAATGCAAGCCTCGGATAATCCCAAGAGAAATCGCACGACGAAGAGCGAGGCGAAGCTTTTGCAAGGAATATGAAGCAGTGTTATTCCGCCCCTAGAATCTTCTGCGTAAATGCTTTGGTCCGCCAGTATTTGGAGAATTTGTGAAGCAGGAACACGACCAAGTACATACCAGATCACTAGATTACCAGCAAGCCATTTCGCGACCGGAAATCTTTGCAATGCCCAATTTTGCGGAAATTCCGCAATCATATACCCAAAGTAGAAAATGGACGACAGCCAGTTGTACTGATTGGCGCTGAGGTGTGCATCTTTGATAATTCCAAGAATGGCGGAGCTGCCAAGCTATTCATCCCCCACAGTCAGTCAGGTTCCCTGGCTGTTTTGCAGTCGGAAACATACAGTTTGCTTGTCTAAGAACATCAGATGGTATCCGATACATAGAAACGGCAGGATGCGCCAGATTAGCTTGTTGCGGATTCTGATGGCTTCGTCTGGTGTTGGGTCGGTGACCTTGACCTCGCTGAAGAGCTTGTAGCTCTCGTCGGCATATCGATCTGGGAGCTTCGGTGCGTTTTCGGTAATAATATTATCGCTGTCGATGCTGTCTCGAGAAGTAGACCCGGGCTCACAATGAGCGTCTTTATCTGGTGTTTCTCCCATGGCTGCGCAACTACTCCGCGACGAGGACAGCGACCAGGAGAGAGTTGTAGCCAGCAAGAGGTGCAGTTCAATGACCGAGATTCTGACAAGTTATTTTACTTGTACAAACTAACAATTAAAATCCAGGTTAGCTCAAATAGCAACGAGTATCATGAAAGTTTGATCTTGATTGTCGTAGAATTCCACATCAGTTAAAATGGGAGGCCATATCCACTGTCGCGATTTGTAGGATGCACTACCCACAACTGTGCTCTGGCAAATAACTTCCAGGCTATCGGAATGTGCATCTTTCAGTATACCGTGCAGACTCATTTCTGTCTGCTGGGTGCGAATTTGTGGCTAGCTGCCTCGCGTCATAATTGCAGTGCTGGCGTGATGAGGAGTCGCTTCCACAATAGTATGAGCTCAGCCAATCGCTGTGCCTAGGGAACCGGCGATAGGAAATGGATAGTGAAGTGAACAAAAAGACAATGTTGCTCCTTGGATTTCTCTCTCTGGGTTGGTTCTCCTGATCTTCATAATTTCCTCGCTAGCCTCACGCCAAAGTGAGGGGTGGTCGGATGAGGTAACAAGGTAGCATTCCAGCTTATTCGCGAGCCTTGTTGAACATGGCCAATGCTAATAAGAGCCTTGTCTAACATCTCTGTCAGCCGTCTCTCTACCTGCACCCACGCAACGTACAAATGGCAGATCACAACGAGCCACTTCGAGTTCTCATCGCTGGCGCTGGAATCGGTGGTCTGGCGACAGCCATTTCACTTGCCCGTGTATCCGGGATACGAAACCTCGACATCCAGATATACGAGCAAGCTCCAGAACTGCTCGAAATCGGCGCGAGTATTGCGTTGAGCCCAAATGTGAGTTTGATTCCAGCTGTTCAACGGCAGGAAACAAAAAGAAGAACTAACTTCAAGATAGGGTATGCGGACACTGGAACGGCTTGGGGTACACGAGGCTCTAGGCGACGATCTCGGCTTCAGAGGGCCCAGCGGAATTCCGCAAATTTTTCGGTATAATCGAAAGAGCAGACCATGTGCAGATAATACGGACTAATGGGTTATAGGCACTGGAAAACGAACCAGGTTGTGTCCGTAGACACTCACACAAATGTCCCGGATCACCGCCATCAGACAACCAGGTTCCACCGCGGGCATTTGCATGCCGCGCTGCTTGCCCATGTTCCCGGCTCCTCTATTCACCTCAACAAGCGAGTTATACGCGCCGAGGGGAATGAAAAAGAAGCTGTACTGTTTTTCGACGACGGCACCCAGGCTCACGGTGACCTTCTCATTGCCGCCGATGGCATCCGATCAGTTCGTTGAACCACACGCGCGATTCTGAAAATACATCCTGATAGTAGTGCAGAAAGTAAGACAGTCTCTTCTCCCGGATTATCAGTTGGAGTTTACCGGAAAGGTGTTCATCCGGTCAACATTTGATGCCTCCTTGGTAGAGGGCAAAATACCGGACTTGCCTCTGGACGCCGTTCACTGGGTATGTATCAATTGCTGTTTTATTGGCGAACCACGGCTAACGAAATCCAGTGGGGTCCCAAAGACGCATTCTTCGCTTCTAAGCTTGGTAAAGGCCAATACACGACAGTTGGTGCCTATGACGACCCACGAAGCGGCGAGGAACTTGACAAGGCAGTTTCCTGGAATCAAATCGGCAACGTCGAGTTCTTTCGAGAAAAGTACAAGGACTGGAACCCAGTAGTAAAGCGTCTCACCGAGTTGACACCGAACGTGCGCCTGTTTCCCAATTACGCCGGATCTGCCTTGCGTACCTGGTTGCCTGCGCCCCGGGTTGCTCTCCTCGGGGATGCTGCACATACCCACGGTGGCGCATTTGCTGCTGGAGGGTCATTGGCGCTGAACGACGCGCTCGCGCTCGGACTTGCCTTCAGGCATGTCTTGGATTCGGGAAAGGCGAGCCCAGCCCTGCAGCTCGACGGGATTCAGCACGCCTTGACGCTGTACGATAGAACGAGACAACCGCACGCCACAAAGCTGCTGAGTATCATCCACGGCGCCCTGAGCAAAAGTCGGTCGTCGGGTGGTGCGGAAGCGAGTAACGAGGCTCTAATTGCACGATTCAAAAACAGGCCAGATCTGACTTGGCTATCAGAGCATGATGTGGAGGCTGCATTTGCAAAAACGGTCCAGGAGCTTCGCGATACTGAAGGGGGGCGGCAACCACATGGACTGGCAGCGGTAGTATCGCCGCATGGGAGCAAGCTTTAGCCGAAAGACTCTAGTACTTTCGGCCAAGTTGTACTTCCAGTGTATCTATACAGCCATACTCGGCCACTAGACCGTTATGTCGACCGTTATGTCGAACTCGGTGTAACTACATGGAGGGTAGGATAGCCAGCTCTCTAGGTAACGAGGATTTTCAGCAGCTTGCTGTCTTGACTCACTTATGAGTCAACTCAGCCTTCTTCAGCCCCACAGGCAATGCAAAACAGCCTGGTGTTAGTCTCTGCATTCGTGGCACTGCCGAGTTGCATCGCAGCCTTGTTTCCGTGCGATGATTTCAAGCATGGGCGTTGTCCAATTTCTGACCCTGCTTGTTATAAAATGGTGAGCAACTGAGAAGTGCCAGACAACGTCTTCTGCTTCTTTGCGCCTTCAGACTAGTATCATATCATGAACTCGGCCAGATACAGGAGGCCTCCGCAGCCTCCTCCGCTCTTCAATGGCACCGCCGAATCGGTGCTCGCCACCATTAACAGTGTCTTTGAGCGGCATCAAGCGGTCCTTGACAAGATAGTTGCTGACATTACACCCTCTACTGCTACATTTGACACGGTAATGAAACCAATTCTCCTGAGCGAGAATGAAGCCGATAAGGTGAAGTGGGTGAATGGATTTTATCAGCTTGCATCTCCAGATTCTGCCCTCCGTGACGCCTCTCGCGAAGCCGAGGAGCTCATTGACGAGTTTGACATTGAATGCAACACGCGCGGAGATCTCTTTGCCCTCGTTGACGCGGCATACGCCACCCGACACAGCCAGGGCCTAGATGGGGAGAGTCTTCACCTTCTTGAAAAGGAGTGGCAACGGAATGTCCAGAATGGGCTCTTGCTGCCCCCGGGACCCGATCGCGAGCGCTTCAGAGCAATACAAAAAGAGATTAGCAGCCTTTGCCTGTCTGCACAAAAGGTTCTGGATGAAGACACCGGGGGTGTATGGTTTCGGCCCGAAGAACTTGAGGGCATCCCTGCAGATGACATCGAGATCAGTGAACTTGAGAAAGGCGAAGGTGGAAATAACGGCAAAGTTAAAGTGACGTTCAAATACGACCACTTAGTTCCGCTTTACACATACGCGATACACGAGGCGACAAGGCGGACATGCATGCTCGCCGTGGTAAATAGAGTGAGCATAAGTGATCTTTTTGTGGCTTCGGTGATTCTTCAATGCTAATCACTCTCTTGGGCTAATGTGAATGCTCCTCTATTCCAGAAAATTATTGAGTTGCGGGACGAAGCGGCGCGACTGGTCGGCTTCCAGAACCACGCCGAGTTCAAGATCAGTGTTCGCATGGCAAAGACTCCCGCCAGAGTCAACGCCATGCTCCAAAGCATCAAGGATGTAACCGAGGATGGTATCAGAACTGACGTTGCCGCCCTTCTCAACTATAAGAAGAAGGATTGCGAGGAGCGCGGCGCTCCGTTTGACGGCAGGCTGTATTTCTGGGACAAGCTCTTCTACAGTCGCGTGCGACGCAGCCAAGAATTCAGTGTCGACGAAGGCATGGCATCACAGTACTTTCCTGCAGAGCCGACTTTCAATGCCATGCTGAATATTTTCGAGGAGTTGTTTGGCCTTGTCTTGGTGCAGCTGGACGAGGCCGACCGCGCCAGAGTCAGCCCAACGGGCAAGTCCAAGGACATTGCCTGGCATCCAGACGCGAGCATCTACAGCGTCTGGAACGACGACAGTGCAGGGGGTGGGTTCCGCGGCTATCTGTATCTCGATTTGCAATCGCGCGACAACAAGTACAGCCACGACGCATGCTTCACTCTCCAGTCAGGCTTCACGCACGAAGACGGCAGCGAGTTCTACCCGTCGACGGTGCTTCTCTGCAACCTCCCCAAGCCGAGCGCCGCGAAGCCGGCGCTCCTCAAGCACCACGACGTGGTGACCATCTTCCACGAACTCGGCCACGCCATCCACACCCTCGCCGCCAGGTCGACCTACGCGCGCGCGCGCGACGTGGCCGGCGACTTCCTGGAGGCGCCCTCGCAGATGCTCGAGAACTGGTGCTGGACGCCGAGCGTGCTCAGGCGCCTCTCGGGCCGCTGGGACACGGGCGAGCCGATCCCGGACGAGATGGTCGCGCGGCTGGTGGCGGCGAAGAACATGAACGCGGCGCTGTCGGCGAGGGACGGCGTCCACACGGCGCTTTTCGACATGGCGGTGCACTCGGGCGAGTCGCAGGAGCACGTCAAGGCGATGAACTGCTGCAGGATTTGGAACGAGCTGAGGACAGAGCTCACCGGGCTCCACGGCCCTGAGGAGATGGGAATGTGAGTGGCCGGCTCCTGCTGTTGCGGGCGGCAAAGTTCCAGCAACTGACTGACTGACATGATGCAGGGAATGGGGCCACGGGCATCTCATCATCGATCACTTCATCACGGGCTACGATGCCGGCTATTACGGGTACCTCTTCTCAGAAGTCTTCTCGGCGGACATGTTCTACTCGGCTTTTAGGCAGGACCCGATGAGCAAAGCGCAGGGTCGACGCTATCGCCAGACGATCCTGGAACGTGGCGGAACGATGGATGAGCTCAGGTATTTGACCGAATTCCTTGGTCGCGAGCCGGATCCAAAGGCCTTTTTCGAAGACAGGGGCCTTGCATGATGGTAAAAAATGATGCCAAACCTTGGGTTTGCCTGAGCCTGATACTTGGCTGGTGCAGCCCCAGGTCAACATCCGTGGGAGATTTGATTAGTTCTGGCTCTTTATTGATTACTTGCTGTACTTGCCACCGCTGGTAAACTATCCATGTGGACCAACTCGCAAGCTTATACTGGCACAAAGCCAGTACCACGCGATTGCGTATCTGAGCGGAAGGCCGTCTACACAACACTGGTGAGGCTGTGCCCTGTTTCTCTACATTGTAATGCGAGTCTCCAGCAATTGTGCATAGTTGTCCAAAATGCACCATGCATAGTTATCGCCATCTCGTTGATTGGCTGGCGGTACCGAACCCATCACATGCTAGTGCTCATTGGACCATGTGCTTCCACGAGTGGCTGCAGCACGCCAATACTTTCAGCTGCGTGACAAGGGCATGGCGGGCTGAGTATTCATGCACATCAAAGGCTTTCGTGTTCGTAGTAACCCAGACAGTTGTACTTCGCCAACGATATGAGCCCTCTTTGACCCCGCGCTACTCCCAATGATTCCTCTTTCTTCAGCACCAAGGTGAAGGCTGTCCTCGATACGCGAATCAGAGTAGCCAATAAGATGTTCAGAGTGCGCGGGCGAACTGTAGAGTTCAGCCCGCAACGGCCCCTGGCCGAACGGGAAGCTCCTGTTCTGGCCGGAGATTGGTTGGCAGGGTAGAGCGCCACCGTGCGGGGAGCCTTGGCTGCGAGTCGGAAAAGAAAGCAAATGTGGAGGGACGGGAAGGCCGCCTGTATGAAAGGATCAACCTTGCAGTTGAGAAAAAGTTGCTTTTCTGACTGGCAGGTCGTGTTGCCCTGGCCGGCAGGGGAGGTAGCCGAGACCAACCACTGCCGAGACTCGGTCAAGTTGTCCAACGCGATGATCTTGCTCCTGGCGATTTGGTGCCGTCTTTTTGTACCTGCATCTTTTCAGCCTCTGTTACCTTCACCATGCGGTTTTGCTGTCCGTCCGCTGTCAACGCAGCGACAACTCTCACGAGAATGCCGCGACATCCCCCAACAACCAGCCGGCGCCCAGAAACAGCGAGACAATGATTCCGTCGTCTGACGGCCCAGCTCGGCGTCACTTGATGCTCGCCCGTTCAAAGGCCCGCCCATAATGAGACGCTCAGGTGGCGCCGGCACCCAACTTAGCGTGCGCCGTCTCCATCAACCAGTCACGCTCCAGGAAGCGTCCGACGTTCAATGCTGACCACGCCCCTGGGACTAACGGCGGCCCTCCATGAACATGCAGGGTTTAGTAAATTCCTTTGTCGCAATGGCGGCGCACTGGCATTTCTGGCAACATGCTAATGCCTGGTGCTTCACCTGCCCAGATGGTGCGAGAGGCCCCGTCCGCCCATGCGGCAATGTCAGCCCCGCGGTTGCTTGGCGGTCTTATATAGACCTGCGCACTTCGCGCAGGGCGAGGAATTCCGTGTCTCTGGCCATGTGATGCTTCGGGATTCTAGCCGTGTAGTTATATATACCGTTCCCGAGGACGTGGTTCTCGCCTGGCAGCCTTGCTGTTCATCGGTAACTGCAGTTTCAACCGGAAGCACACCATCACCATGAGACACCTCGCGCTATCCGCGCTTGTCGCCGGCCTTGGGAGCTTTATGCTCGTGAATGGCCAGCACGAGCTTGCCCCCAGAGACAGCGGCTGCAGCAAGGAAGACAGAACCTACAGCACAGAAGTGCCCCGAGCCGGCTGCTACCAGCCATGGGGCCTCATTCCCTTTGGCAAGGTTGGCTTCCCGGCCACGCAGTACATCACCATCGTCAACCTCACCCCTCACCGCTTCGTTTTGAATAAGGGCGCCACCCATTCGTACCAGATGGATGTTTTCGATTGGGATGACATTCCGCAAGGTCGCTCACGCCAAAATGCTGCCAAGTATACCTCCAAGGCGGGTAAGAACCCTGTCGACGACAACGGCGAGGCGTATTACTCTATTCAGGGGACGAACAAGAAGTTTATGGTTCGCGCGACTACTCACATTCCTGACGACTACCCTCGCCGAACTGTTTTCGACTTGAGCGGCATGGGGCTTGGCCAGCGCGAGTACTCCGATCCCGGCAAGGAGTCTCCAGTGACGCTCGTCATCACTGGCAGCGACTCGTATGGCTTCACGGCATCGCTACGGCACGGCCCGGGCAACTGGATGAAGGGGATTTATGATGTTATCAAAGATCGCCAAGTCCAGCATTTGTTTCTTCCCGGCACGCATGACGCTGGAATGAGCCGAATTAGTGGCAATCTGGCTTCCCTTGGCTCCTCCCCGAACACACAGACTCAGGGCATCACGATCTACGATCAGTTGCGCGCTGGCTCACGCCTCTTTGACTTGCGTGTGGGAACCGTGCATAACATAACGGATACCAGCAAGTATGGCTACTGGATACTCCACGTCAACAATGAAAGGGCCGATGTCGCCATTGGCAACTCTGGCGAGGCCCTCGACGAGGTCATTCAAGAGGTCAACCAGTTCACCGCAGAAAACCCTGGCGAGATCGTCTTCTTCCGTGTCCGATACCTGATCGGCATCCGCGACATCCCCAGCTTCGGACCAATCTACTGGACTGCCGACATGGTCAACGAGTTCTTTGGCAAGCTCAGGGGAGTCAATAACCGTTGCGGGAATCTTGACACGAACACCAACTTCAGCAAGCAAAAGGCATCTTACTTCATGGATCAGAACGGCGGCAAGGGGTGTGTTTTGTTTTTGCTCGACACCGCAAACTTGCAGGACAATGTTCCCCACGACTCTGTTGGGGACGGGATTTACAGGACGGGAATGCTGCAGGTTTGGGACAACTGGTCGAACCTGCCCGACACCGAAAAGGTGTCCAACGATCAGACTACAAAGTGGAAGACGGTCGGCCGATCCGGCGACTTCAACAACGACCAGTTCCTCATCGGCCAGTGGATCATCAGCGCCGACCCGTTCACGACCACGGCCCTCACCATTGAGCAGATGGCGATTCAGCCCACGAACCCCGCGTTGTACTGGATGGGCCTGAACAACATGAGCCCCGAGACGTTCCCAACCGTTGCCCTGGTTGATTACATTGGCGTTGTTGTCGACGGCCGTCACAGCTGGGATCAGCTCAGCGCCGAGATGTACACTCTGGCTATCGGCATGAACCTGTACATGATTAGCGAAAACTGCGATATTAGCAAGCAGCGGTCGCCGCTGCTGCCTACGGCTCAAGCATTCATGCTCAGCATACACTCTGACTCCAAGGCAAAGCAGCGTATCCCCACGTGGAACGGCATCATTTATGAAAACGGCACGGTTGTCAACAACCCTGCTAATGGCACTCACCCCGGCCGCGTGCCAGTCCTGAAGAGTGGAACAGTCTTCCTCAATGGCACAGTTGTCTTTCAAGACAGAATCAATCCGCAGTTCAAAGCGGTTTAAGGTCCTTTCAAGGTACCCGTGCGGCGTTCATGATACATGTCCATATCTTATGTAACTAGACAACTATGGCAGGCCATAGCCAACGAATATATGAATGAATCTAGACCTCAATTATGCCTGCGCTGCTGCCGTTTTAGCAGCAACAATTATCCGTGGAACCGGCTTCTACAGTTATCCAAAGATCTAAACGAGAGACATCTCCTACCATGAGTTTGCATGTCCCTTCCCTCTACAACTTACCACAGTCCGCTGAGGAGTGTGTATCACTTTGGGACGCCTAGCTGACAAAGTAGGGTGCAGAGTCCTTGGTCAGTCCAATTATCAATATCAGCTTGCGATGACACAGCTATGTATCCGAGCATTCCCATTGCATTGGCTCCGGATTCACCCCGGACAGAGGGCCTGCAACGCGGAATCACGACAATCCACCGTGTCGTCATTATGACATTGTGGGAGCAGACAGCCCCTGGAAAGTCGTCAATCTCGTACTCCTGATGACACTTTTCAGTCGCTGCAGTGGCTTGCTTGAGCAGCTTCTGGTACGCAGCTACTAGGTTGTCAACGGATTCAAACTCGGAATCTGAGCACCGCTGATAAAACCACTGAAACGGAATGCTCTGTTCTGTGCCATCCGCCGAATCTAGAAACGACGCAAAGGTGTTTGGAGGCAGCGGCATCAGTTGCATGTGCTTGTGCAGCCGGCTATATCCCGCTCCCTTGCCGCAGTTGAAAAACACGGCAAGGCTGTCGTTGCCCCGGCCCGAGAGCAGAGTCCAGGCAGCGGCGAGATCCGACTTGTCGAGCCGCTCGTACTGCCGCCGATGGCCGTCCTGGGTCAAGAGCAGGTAGTGCGGTCGCGCGTAGCAAAATTTATTGGCCACTAGGACATGGGAAGTGCCGACATCGCCAACTTCGTAGCCGTTCGTGTCAATGTCGCTTCCGGGGCGCACTTTCTTTTCGACAAGCTCCTTGGATTGTTTCCCTGCGGTGGCGGCTGTTGGTTTCTTGTTGAGAGCAGATGTGAGGACAAATTGGAACTGGTGGGTGGGTGTTAATGCTGTGCGCAGACTCGGAGAGGAGAGGTGGCTCGGAGAGACTTGCAGTTAAGCCTTCGTCCTGTTGGCGCAGGACCGTCTGTTTGTCATCGTACAAGACCAGGCCCTCGGCAACCAGACGGTCGAACTCTGAGAGCAGAAATTCCCAGTCCATGAAGCTTGACGGCATAGTTCGCACTAGGCCGTAGAGTTTGAAGCAGTGATGTCAAAATTGATAAAGCAGCCTGGGTGGGAGACGGCTGGCACGGCTCTAGCTTGCTTACGTGAATAGTGGCCGGTCCCGTGGATCGCCGTTTGCTGTGCAAGGCGATCGGGAGCACACAGCCCAGAAGCATCATGGAACCATCCCAATATGGCCTGTGGCCGCTTCTTCATCCTCTTTCGGCACGAAAGACATCTTGGACGTGCCTCGACCGTGCGACAGCCCAGGTTGGGTCCTTGAGACACCACTAATAAAGTATAATAAATGAGCATCGGCGAATTGCTGGTACGATCTGGCTACAAGGCCAAGAAACCGCAGGACGTACAGAACAGCGTTGTAACGGCTGCAGTGCAGTTATTTGAAGCCAAACTTGCTAATTCATTTGTTTTCAGAAGCAACACGAAAGCGATCTGCGCGAAGCCACTCTGCGATGGACATGCATGCAATCTATTCGCACACGGAGGGCACAATCAAGCCATCACCACATCAGCTGAAAAAGGCCCCCTGTATGACCTCACCACCTAGCAGCCAGCCAATTTCCAGTGTCCGGCAATCAATCGTCGCGGCCCACACCAGCAGCGCCTCCCCGAGTCGCAGCCAGGTCAGGGCAGGTTTGGCCGGCCCTGCGGCGCAAAGGTCGATGATGCCCACCTCAGAACCCTAGTCCGGAAGCTAAACCAGAGCTACGGAAGCAAAGCAGCCAGTCAACAGCCTGCGCATTGTTGATCTTGCGGCGCGCGCGCGGTCGCCCCCATCGAACTCGGTTCCGGCTCTGGCGAGAAAGCTCGGGAGGCGCAGGGACGGAGGGAGGAGTCGAGGGGGGACAAGAGTATCAGAATAGGAGGAAAGCTGCACGCCAAGCGGATAGTGAGCCTGACGCGCGAGGTTTTCCCTGTGACGCTACGGAGTAGAGGTGACTGATTGTCCCGCTGCCGCCCAGCAACAAGCTTGCTTGTCCTTGGACTTGGCATTCCAGCACTGCCTCTACCGTGCGCTTCTTCCCTCCCCGCCATTGTCGTCTTTCTTCTTCATCCTCTCCTTGCGAAGGCTTCATTCTGGCCGTTTCTCGCCATTCATTTTTAGCAATAGTGCCTCTGGCGCAGTTTTTATTCTAATCCGCCTGGCGCGCACCAGCCGATCCCCCATCGATTATCTCTCGGCACAGCCACCGCGCGCCGCGCCCCCAACCTCTCCAAGCGACGACGACACACACACACGCCCGCCATGGGTGACCAGTACAATGGCCAGCAGCAGTATGGCCAGCCGCAGTACGGTCAGCAGCAGTACGGTCAACAGCAATATGGTCAGCAGCAATACAACCAGCAGCAATACAACCAGGGCCAATGGCAGCAACAGCAGCCGCCTCCGCCGCCGCAGAATAATGGAGGCTACGACCAGGGCGGCTACAACCAAAACGGCTACAACTACGGCGCTCCTCCGCCCTACAGCTACAACCCTCCCAAGGCCAACGATGAGAAATATGGCTTCGACCAGGCTTTCAAGATCGAGAAGCCCAAGTACAACGACTTGTGGGCCGGTATTCTCGTACGTCCTCGAAGCCGCGACACAGCTTGCCGGCCAGAGCCCAAATAAAAGTTGATCCTTGTCCGCTAACACTGCTCTTGAATTTCTAGTTTCTCCTCGTTTTTGCTGGCTATGTCGCCGTCTCTGTCATTTCGCTTCGCGGCTACACAACTGGCCAACCCGGTCATGGCATCACATCCAGCAATACCTTCTCGCTCAACTCCAACACTCTGATTCTCTTTGCCTGCGCCCTCGGTGCCGCCTTTGTTCTGTCAATCGCATACATAGGACTCGCGCGCACATTCCCAAAGGCATTTATCTGGGTCACGGGCATTCTCAACTTGGTGTTCGCTTTCGGGACTGCCATCTACTATTTGTATAAGAAGTACTGGTCAGCCGGCATCGTCTTCCTCATCTTTGCCGTCTTTACCGCCTTTGCCTTTTGGACGTGGATTCCTCGCATCCCCTTTTCGGCGCTTATGCTTCGCACCAGCATCGACGTCAGCAAAAAGTACGGCCATGTGTACATTGTCAGTCTTGTCGGTGGTATTTTGGCTACTGCCCTCGGCGCGTGGTTCTCGGCGACCATGGTCGGTGTCTACGTTCGCTGGGAGCCTTCGCCAAATAACAGCCACTGCGGTCCTAACGGCTCCAACTGCAGCCAAGCAACCCTCATTGGCTTGATTGCATTCATCACATTCGCCATGTATTGGATTACTGAGTGGCTGAAAAACACCATCCACACGATCATTTGTGGCGTTTACGGCGCTTGGTACTTTGCTGTGCACAACTTCCCCAAGGACGCCACCCGCAGCTCCGCCAAGCGTGCCCTGACCTACAGCTTCGGCTCCATTGCGTTTGGCAGCCTGATTGTCGCCATCATTCAATTCCTTCGCCAGCTCTGCTCGGTTGCCAAACAGCAGTCCAGCCAAGATGGTGGCATTGGTGGCTTTATCGGCGTGGCATTTTTCTGTGTTCTGCAGTGCCTTCTGGGCATCATAGAGTGGGCTGTGGAATTCGTGAACCGATATGCATACGCTCACATCGCCCTGTACGGGAAGAAGTACATTGCCGCGGCGAAGGACACTTGGAAGATGATTAAGGACCGCGGTATCGACGCCCTCGTCAATGTAAGAATTGCTCTTTCTACCAATCCATTTCTGCTCCAGCTTACTAATATGCTTCCCAGGAATGCCTCATCGGCCCCGTCTTGTCTTTTGGTGCCCTGTTCGTCGGCTACGCCTGCGCTTTGCTTGCATATCTATACCTCCAGATCACCAACCCGGCCTATAACAGAGGCGGTGGCTATACGCCTGTCATCATGGCGTTTGCTTTCCTCATTGGCTTCCAAATTGCCAACATTTTTACGACACCGATCTCCAGTGGTATTGAGACTATCTTTGTTGCTGCTGGCTGGGATCCCCAGGTCATGATCAACGACCACCCGGAGCTATACCAGGAGATGGTCCGTCTGTACCCCCGTGTCCGAGAAGTTATCTATGACCGGTAGATGTTGCGCCCGAGTTGTGTATGCAAGGCCTTGAGGCTACACTGCCGCTCTGAAGGCCGGAAGCATGGTTTTTGTGAGGGATCGATGGGTCCAAATACCCCCTCCTCAATTGGAGGACCGAAGGGACCCTGTGTGCTATGGTGTCTAATTATATATCTTAGTAATTGATGGAGCAGTAGTATTTTTAATTCTACATTTTGTTGTCCAAAATATGCCTTGCCGATTTCCATCTGCCGCAGGAGAATTCAGGTGCAGAGCTGACCGCGATAAGACGCGAAAGTCGCGGGTGTAGATGTGGGGGGGCGCCACAGGCAGGGACGAGAAACAAAGGTCGGAGCCTGATTCCTGTAGAGTCGCGCGCGGCCAATTTCTCTCTTGGCAGTGCAGAAAGCCTGTATTATAGGTTTGCGTAAAGCCCGGCATTCCAGCTAACATGGCGCCTGCACGCATCCTCTATGCTATTACCACCATGGTATGGGACGACAACTATGAGAGAGAAGGTCTACAGGAGCCCGAGGTCTACGACGACAAGGACGCCGCAAACAGGGCCGCCAAGAAGCTGATGAGGCGCGTCGCCGACCGAATAAACCCCTTTGGCGAGCGGGATGAGTATGATCACGAGGACAATCTCGATGACGAGGGTTTGTATAGAGGTGCGTGGCCCCGTTCATTCGGCTTCCCTGTCACTACCCGCTGACACCACCGCAGGCCGGCTGGACGGCGGGCCGCACGGCCATGTTGCCGCCGAAATGTGCGTCTACAAGATCGCTCTGAACAGAGCCAGCACGCGGAAGACGGCCAAGCGGCCCCTGGACAACGCAGAGTACCGGTGGGTAGACGAGGACGGGGAAGACGACGACGACGACGACGACGATGCCGACGACGATGCGGCAGACCAAGGCGAGGACGACGGCGAGCCGCCAGGCTCCGACGAGCCCAAGAGGAAAGCGCGCAAGACGGCGGCGCTCCCCAAGACCAAGGCCGGCGGCATCAGGGCGGCGCTCAACCCCGCCCAGCGCAAGACCGTGCCGCCGGGGCAGCCGCGGTGCCTGGCGGGCGTGCGGCTGCTCTTCACGGGCACGTTCGCGACCATGGACCGCGCGACGTGCGTCGCGGCGGCGCGCTTGTACGGCGGGGAGGTCGTGCGCCGGCTCGAGGACACCGACTACGTGGTGCTGGGCGAGCGCCCGGGGCCGGCGAAGCTGCGCGTCATCAACGAGCGGGAGCTCGAGACCATCACGGAGGGCGAGTTCCTCGAGCTCCTGGAGAGCGGCGTGGGCGAGGACAAGCGCGCGCGCATGGCGAGCAAGAGGCGGGCGGACGAGGAGGAGCGCCCGGAGAGCTTGCCGCCGGCCAAGACGGCGAGAACGGCGGCGGCCAGCGGCGGTGGGAGGAGGAAGAGGAGCGGGTAAAACACCGGCGGTGCATTGCTAGTTCTTGTCTCCAACATCGCTCAATGGGTTCGTGCCCAATGATGGTGAATGTGTTCTAGCTAGTAAGTCGCATTGGCTGTCTATCCAGTGTGGTTCTCAATAACCAACTCAGTCTCGCAATATTCACCAATGAAGCTCAATGAACACATGGTTCTTCTATATTCTCGTAACATATCGACCTCAGCACTGTCGTTATGCTTCTCAGCGGGGTATCAAGTCTTTCAGTCCAGATGGAATCGTAGCCAGGTTTGCTCGCTGGAATGAGCATTCCGCCAAGCCGGTTTGCCTTATGCAACTGCATAGCAAAGAGCTTTGCCGCGACTCGAATGCCCGCTTCTTGTCATCAGGGCGTCCTAGCGTGGGACAATTGCATTGTGCCATAGGACTGGTAGAAAATGGCCCAATCCCAGCCCGCTTGGCAACCCGCGCATGCTTATTTATATGGGTAGCGGGATAGCAGCATAGACGCAGCCGTATCTATGATACATCATCACATCAAGCCGCGAATGAACTGGTCTAGGCCAAGCTCAAACAGCTCATTGTGTACACCGTCGCCACCTTTGTGCTCGACCGGCGCGAGAGGATTCTTG
>LUFD01002462.1:2705-12909 GCA_003025255.1 Cordyceps pruinosa | reverse complement strand
CCCCGCGGCAGGCGGCCGAGCCGACGGCCGCGGCGCTGGTGCGCGTCCACGACGACGACGACGACTCTGCCGTCAGCGCCCTTGTCGCACCCTGCAAGGAGGGCCTGGCGGACAGCGGCGCCGACGGCGAGCAGGCTCGTACGGGCGACACTGCGGACGCGGCGCCGGCCGCGGCGGCAGCAGAGAAGAGCGCGGCTTCGTCCTGAAAGGGGGAACCCGAGGCTTCGCGCGCCACAGCAACAACACCAGACCCCAAAAACCGCCGCCGAGCGAGAAGAGGGAAGCCGGGGACGGGCGCTGCGCGGCGGACGCTGCGCAACCGGTCGCACAGCGTCGAACACGCGCGACGAGTGCCAGCGCCACCTAGACCCTGTGACCACCAGACAGGGCAGTGACACCAGGCTCTTGTGCATCGGTGCGGCGTTTGGGCTTCCAGGCCGCTCCTCTCTTTGCTCTCCTTTTTTCGTGATTGCCTTTCTGCTCATTTGCATCCCTGTCCATGAGAAGGATTTGATACATCCCCCCCGCCGTCGCCGCACGCCCACCTGCGTTTGACAGGTACGGCTTTGCGGTCGTGCCACCCTTCCCGCCCCCCCGTCTTCAGGCTTGCCCGCCATGCAAGGTTGGCCCGTGTCGCACCGCATGAGTGAATTAATGGGAGACAGGGGGGGGAGGAGTGCCGCTATGCAACGCTTCTTCTTTCTTTCACAAGCCCAGTTGTGGTGGGGGGGGATGTGAATACCACGGCGTCTTTGCTCTTCTCTGACACATGGGTCTGGGCCAACCCCGGGTTTTTCGTCGCGGCGGACTTCACAGCAGTGGCTTGTTTTTTGTTTTTTGTTTTGTTTTGTTTTGCCGCGCTGGTAGCACGGCATATGTCAAGGAAATTGTCGGTGAGCAAGGGGTCGTTTTCCTGTCGGTTCTCCTTCTCGCGCCCTTGGGCACCTTGTGCGCACCCAGTCTTTTCTCTCACTTCGTTGCCGGGATGGCTGGCCAGTGAGGAGGAAAGGCGAGGCCACGAGAGCAAGGCTGGCGACGCCAAGGGTCTTGTTCCTCGAGGGGGGTCCTGCTGGAGCTAACCAGGGATGTGTTTTTTCCTGTACATATTGCTTTATCTTTCTATCTCTTCTGCTTAGATACCCTGCTTCCACTGATACAGACATGCTCGTTACCCTCTGTTGAATATCTTATATCTCTCATAGTCGTTACGTACGTGATTCAGCTATCCTTGCTAAAAGCCATTGTGGCGCCTCGTTACCGTTTTGTACTCTGTCTACTTTCTTTCCTGTCTCTCTTTGCGTACCTTCTGATTTGTCGACCCTGGGTCGGTGGTTGTCGTCGGCTTCAGTTCCGCCTCGCCGGGGCCATGAGCCCTGTCCCGGAAGACAGAGCCGGCCGCGCCGGCTAGAATGTTTCAACATGGGTGAAATTACGGGGAAACGTCTGGTGGCTCCATATCCAAGAAGCATCGCGAATTACCTTAATCCTTTACGCCTTTGCCTGCCGGGCCTCTTGAAGTCTCTAGAAACACGTCGAGTACGTAAAGGCAGCCAGCCACCACGGCGGCGGGCACATCTGCAGGCAGAGACTTCCGTGTAATGGAAAGTGTTGGCTGGACACGCCCTCGAGGGTGGCCCCTCCTGCAGCCCTGCTCAATTTGCGCCAGCAGGGCCGTATCAGTGAACTTTTGGGCAGAAATGGAATGATATTGCCGTGGCAGGGCTCCCGGTATTCGGGACGCATGGGCAGCAACGCATGAAATCAAGCGCCGGGTGCGGAGGGCGTGCTCTTGGCTGCGATGTAGATCTACGATGGGCTCAATACAGAGCACGGGAAAGGAGGCAGATATTCCGTACCGGCTAACTGCCTTGCAAGGCGGAAATCTACCCTTCTTAACCTCGCAAGGGACCACTTGGCAGCCAGCCCGGAAATAATTCCCCACAGTTTGGTCTTGGCATTTGTGTCGTGGACAATGGAACTTGGTCTTCCCACCGCTTCGGTGATGTACCCAGGAGGAACGGGGTCTTTATCGTGTCTTGGCCCGGTTGTGCAGAGTATGTGTAAGTGCCGCAAGGGACGGCGTACAGACGTCTCGCTCGCCGACTTGGAAAGAGGACACCAGGGCACGGCAAACCGGCGGTGGCAGAGAGTGCCGACGATATTGAGTGTAATCATGATGGTCCACCGCGGCACTGGCTGTGTGAGATGATTGGAGAGCTCTTCCCACTCGCGTGCTTCATCAGAGAGGGTCGTTCGCTTGGTGGAATCGTGGGTAAGCAAGGTCGGGCTTCTGCCATATCCCAGATCCTGGACCCTGCAAAGTCCGCTTGCGGCCCTCGGGGGCCGCGCGCCCATGTTCCAATCCAAGCAGAGAAGAGCCAGCCACTCACGCGAGGAATCATTGGAAACATTTCTTTCTCTCTTGGCCTTTCTTTCTTCATAAAAAATAGACCCGGTTTCCAAGCGTTGCCATCCAGTGACGTGACGTACTACTCTTGGCCGATCAGCATGGAGGGAGGGGCGCACGGGATGATGTGTTGTGTGTAGTGCGGGGAAGACAAGGCAGGCTCGGCGTCTGCTTTCCATGCTTGTTGGCCGAGACGAGAGACTGCTCCTCCATGGCGATAAGGATTTGCATTGCTGCGCCAGTTTTGACTGCCTGTACATAAACAAGTTCTTCCTGCAGCAGAAGGTTAACATGCATTCCGAGGTTGCAGGCCAAGCAGCTCTTGCATTCTAGTCCCATATCGATCAGCCGGTTGATGCTAATGGTGTGCGCCTCTGCCTTTGCTGCTGAGTCTTCTGCGGCTGGCGTTAATGCGATATGTTGCCACACCCCAGACTACGTCACAATCATTGCCAATAGACTGATTGGCGTTTCACCTACAACATCCAGCCTGCGAAATGCAGTTGCGCGTTGTGACGCACGCCGCGCGTTCGACGTGTCTCATGAAAATAGATCTTGCTGTGTGCTACGGAATTCATGTCGACATTGCATCGAATCGTCACACAGGGTCGCAACGAAAAGGGCACTTCTAGCCGGGGTGGCCATCTCCCGCACGGCCATGCTCTCTGCCAAACGGTTCCAGCAAGCTTAAACAGAACCGTAGTGAGCCTCAAGCACGGCTTCGAGCCGAGTCAGGTACGTTTTGGACAGCGACCAGGTTGTGATGCGCTTGAGTTGGCGGCGCTGTCATCGCGACGTGACAGCGTGGTGCGAGATTGTGGGCAGCCATGGTCCGAGGCTATCAACGCCACGCAGCACTCCAAGACAAAAGGGCAGTGCGGAACCGCAAATCAGCCTCGTAAATCTTGGCTGTCATTGAAAACTGGCGCGGCGAGCCCTGTCTGGACCAAACAGACCGGCGCTTTGCATGGTTGTGCAGCCGCAAAATGCGGCAATGGCGCAGTTGCCGAGGGACAAGCCAGCGAGGCGGTGGCGTTTTGAAATCCAGTGCCATGCAACAAGCCAAGACGGCAAAAGAAGCCGATGCGGACACGGCGACGGGGTTGAACGGAGGAGGGTCAGCTCAAGAAGCTACTGGGAGGTTGTGACTTGTGAGTGTGTGCTTCGCACCTCAGGTGAAGGCTAGTGGCATGTAAACGGCGTCCAGGTGGCTCCTCGGCGTGATATTGCATGCCGCTGTGGCCGCTTGGCTTCTAGTAATGAGAGTGGTGACAGAATCAGAGCTGGAGTCTAGTGCAACTGCGGCCAAGCGTCGAAAATGGGCCAGAGTTGTGAGCCAACGTGATTGGGGGCCAAGGCGTAGGGCAAGCACCCTGAACATGTGGAAAGGGGACCATTGGCGGTTTTTCAAATGAGGATGGGCAGGCCGCCATGCTAGCGAGCTGTTTGTTGATCGACGAGGAGGCGTCCAGGTAGTCAGCTGTTCCTAGTGCCCTGATGAAACGGAGAGTGCTGAGGTGACCTACCGTGAAGGCTGCTTCCCGAAGGAAGGAAGTAGTCAGACAGTGTGACCTGGGTTTGCTGCAAGCAGTCAACGGCCTTCGTCGGGCGCCTCTTTTGCTGAGAATTTGAGCCAGTCGCTTCCCTTGCTTCATCTCACCAGTCTGGTCTTGGCTCCATCTTGTATCCATCTCGTCATCTCCACTCGTCTATACCCTACCAAAGCTAGGGGATGGTAGTAATGGAGCGCGGGCAAGGGTTTCGGTTCGGCTGGCTCCTCAATATTCGGGCTCTCGTATAGTATGGCGTCTGGTACGTAGTAGCGGCGGCCCTCGGGACTACTGAGGCTGGATCTCGACTCGGGACGAGAAACATCGGTGTACATGCTAGGGGATTTGTTGCAGAGGGCCGAATGTATAGCCGTCGTCGAGTTAGAAGGGCTACAGAGCGCCAAGCACAATACGAACCACTGCATTTTGAAGTGGTGGGTGGAGGATGGGCTGTTATCGTGTGTCGTCTTCCTGAATATGCCGCATGCCCCGCGTGGTGACGTCGCTGAGGCTGCTAGCACCACTCCGTAAGCGCTTCCAGCCCTCTCGCGTTGCTTATTAGTGCTGGTCACCGCGACTGGCCGTTTGGCTTCGGCGGTGAATCTGTAGATGCGAATCTGACAGAACGCGGTCGATTTTGGGCAAGTAGCAAGGATTCTGCCACAAGAGTGCTGTACCGTCACTTCTGGGGGGCGATTCTGTTGGGAATTCTAGCAGAGTCTCGGCCCAGTGTCGCGTCGTGGTTAACGGTGAATCTAGCACCCCCAACTGTGTTGAATACGCTTAGCTGGTTCAAAGTCCAGGAGCCTAGACTCGCGGAGGCAGGGCTTCCAGACTGCCGTGACAAGGCAGGGGGTAACATTGAGGTGAAAGCAGCTGTGGAAAAGATCCGGCTGGCTGGGTCTGAAACATCTCAACTTTGATTATTTGGCTGTCGAGATCGGGGTTAATGCACACTGCACTGCATGTCTAACACCTTCGGCAAGCGTAAATCATGCCAGAGAAGGGTTCGGTGGTAGAAACAGGCCACGGTGAGACAATGGCAGCTAAGAATAACCCTGGTATTGTCGCAACACCCAGGCCCTGTGTATTGAGGTGGATGGCACGGTTAGTGTATCGCGATGTCAGGGCCGGCATGAGGCGGCACGGCATCGGGATTGATGGCGGCGATACCGGGCCGCTGCAATGACATGGGGTGTACTGGGGGCCAAGGGATAATGAATTGCGCGATTGCGTTTGCCCGTCCTGAGGATGCCTGGTTGGATAGACCAACGTGGCATCACGGGTGCATGGTAAGCCGCGGGCACCGAGTCGGGGAGGTGTGGAAGCGACACGGAAGAGCACCGGCTTGGCTTCGATTCGTTACTGGCCTAGAAGTGAAGCATGGAGAATTAGCAGACAAGGTGGCCACGTACTGAGACCATGTTGAAATGACTCGGTGTCGCCTTGCTGAATGCAATGCGGCGTTGGCGGGGGACGGTGTGCAGTATAGAATGGGCAATGCAGGAAACGGATGGTGGTCGTATGTTGTTGAGGCGGGAGTCTTGGCGTGCAAGGCTTCGGGCGAGAGTTACCTCAATGCGCAAAGGGAGGACAATTGGGAACACGAGACATGCATAGGGTGGTCTGTGAGAGAAGAAGAGGGCAGTGCGTTGGGGTTGGGAGTTGGATGCAATGGGTGCGTTTGCTGGGCGATTGACGAGGATGAGGACAATGGAGTGGGAGGAGATGCTTGACTGTGGCAGCAGGAAGTGAGGCGCAGCCAGCATAGAGGACAAACGGCTTCTTGGTTGCAACGTGGCTGAGGGCGTGCGTTGTCGGGGCCGGGGCCGTGGACAGCCGTGGCCGCAGGGCTTGGTGGGTGCTGTAATCTGGCCTTCAGTGGGCAAATATCACAGCTATTACAGAGGGGGGAGGCTGTGGCGTGGCCTGGCGTGGCCTGGTGGTCCAAAGCAACAAAGGACTGAGGACAGGTTCGCAGCAACGGATAACTGGATCCAGGATGGCGGTGGGCTGGCTACCTTAGGGTATAGGCGAGTATGCTGGCTCAGCAATCCTACCTTTGCTCGTCCTGTTGATTTGAGCTTTGCCAGATTCGGGCATTACAGAGCAGGCCAGTAGTAATAAGGCCGCGCAGCGGGCGAGGCGCTGGCGACAGATTGGAGTGCCCGACAAGAACCATTACCAGGCACCTCCTCTAACCAACCGAGTGGTACAACACCGTCTCCTATGGCGGTCCGCAATGCTCCGGTGACGCTCCACCAACGACAGGCAAAGACAGGTAGAGGACCAAGGTGCAACGATGCAGCCACGAATCATTTCACCCTTGTGGCCTGCTCTGTGGTAGGAGGTATACTAATCCCTCACTGTGAGGTACCTGGTGCTCTGCGCTGTCCCAGTGGCGGAGACGAGGCTGGTAGGTTAGCAGGGCGCGCTAGCAACCCTCTGCCACCAACTGTAGTTACCTCCCTCGATGGGATACCTGGTACAGCGGCTTTGCGCCCCAAAAGTACCTGCAACCTGGAGACAGCGGTACCTACAGGTACAACTCGTTCCCACCATGCTCTCCTTCCTCTCAGCGCCGCTCTCCCCAAAAGCCACCCACATACTGGTGGCCCGTCGGCCTCGTCTAGACCCCAGACATTGTCTTGTGAACCCTCCTCTTTTATTCCCCAAGATATTCTCCTCTTCAATTGTCCATCTAGTGTCTTTTCCCTATTTTTTTTTTCTTCTTTTTACTTTCTCCCCTTGCTTGCACACGCACACCCCTCCGTTTAGTACTAATCCCTCGCTGCTGGCGGGATCCTCCCATGTACCTCCTTGTACCCTTGTCCGTCCTCGCCGCGGCCAGCCCGCCTCCCGCCTGTCCGCTTGCCTCCACCCGTCTGCCACCTGCTTCCACCTGGCTCCTCTTAATAATTCCCTGGCACCGCCGCTTCCCCATCTTCAACGAACCCGCCTCTACCTACTTCCCTACTAAACCCTCAGCCCTCGTCTTTTTTTTTTCTTTCTATTTCTCTATTTCTCAACCGTTGCCTGGCTTACGCCTCTGAACTTAATTCCTTTCTCCTCTTCTCATTCTTCTCACTCTTCTCAGTCATCCGTCTTCTCTCACCTCTCTGCTCTGCACCCGTCATACAGCCAGCCTCCGTCTACTACCCTCCCGCGCCTGCGCTTTCCACCTCCGACCCGGGCTCTCGTCCGACCATCTGCCCACATCCTCAGTCCACTACCAGCTAGTTCTGTGGCGACAGTCAAACGCGCTCTTATTTTGTTCGCTCAAGACTCTTGACACGCCGACACGGCGTCCTCTGCGCACTTGCGCCCCTTTGCGCTTCTCGCCCCCTCAACTCCCTGCGTTTGCGCCGCGTTCTTGTCTCGCCCGTCTCGCTCTGTCTCATCTGAACAAAGCTTTCCCCCTTCCAAACACAGAATCGTCGGTCGCCTCTTCCGCATACCACTCGACCCCTGCGCCTCCACGCTCTGAATCCTTACGCCGCTTTTCGACTCGATCGTCTCGCCATTGGCACTGCCAACAAGTTGCCTCGCCGGATACGCACGCCCTCGAACGAACATCCTTCTATAGATTTGAAAAAAAAAAATGCCCGAGTCAAAACCAAGCTCTGCTCCGAGCTCTAAACCTTCCTCCATCAAATCTTCTGATGGCGTAAAAAGGTCTCCCGGCCTCCGTCCCCAGGATGCCGAGGGCCCTTCACCCGCTGGCAGCGACTACGGCAAGCCCTCGGAAAAGTCCTCTGTCAAAGATCGCTTTACCCGCATGTTCTCATCCAAAGAACCGTCCCGAGCTGCCACCCCCAATCTCGCCGCCAATGGCGCTGCCAATGGTAATGGCGAGCTCTTGGGCCGCCCTCGTGGCTCCTCCGTCAACAGCTCCTCCGCCTCCAAGACTGGCAAGGACGCCGCCGCCGACAAGACCACCGACAAGGACAAGCCTACTCAGGCTCAAGTAAAACCTGCCGCACCCAAAGAAGGCAGTACTCGCTTCATGTCCAATCCCGACGTTCAAGGCGCTCACGAGCACTACCTCAAGTCCAGTCGCCGTCAAGAGAAGCTCTCTGACATGTGGCGTAGTCTGATCGGCAAGAAGGCTGAGCCTACCCCCGATAGTGATCTCTCTCTGGTATCCAACTGGGTCGACTCGCTGCGGCAGGAAAAGGAGGATGCTGCCAATGGTGCCAAAATCGGCGTCCACACCACAACGACCACCCTCGTCGAGAAGTATGGCAAGTGCCAAGAGATTGTCGGTCGCGGCGCATTTGGCATCGTCCGCATCTCGCACAAGAAACTCGGTGCGGGTGAAAAGCTCTTCGCCGTCAAGGAATTCCGTCGTCGGCCCGAAGAAACGGAGAAAAAGTACAGCAAGCGTCTGACGGCCGAGTTTTGCATCTCTTCTTCGCTTCGTCACCCCAACGTCATTCACACACTTGATCTGCTCAAGGATGCCAAGGGCGACTATTGCGAAGTTATGGAATTTTGCGCCGGAGGCGACCTCTACACCCTGATTCTCTCTAGTGGCAAGCTCGAGGTCCAAGAAGCCGACTGCTTCTTCAAGCAAATGATGAGAGGTGTAGAATATCTCCACGAGATGGGTGTGGCCCACCGCGACCTCAAGCCGGAGAATCTACTCCTCACCACCCGCGGTGCCCTGAAAATTACCGACTTTGGCAACGGCGAGTGCTTCCGCATGGCTTGGGAAACAGATGCCCACATGGTCTCGGGTCTCTGCGGCTCCGCACCATACATCGCCCCCGAAGAATACACCGACAAGGAGTTCGATGCCCGTGCCGTCGACGTCTGGGGCTGTGGTGTCATTTACATGGCTATGCGTACTGGTCGTCATCTCTGGCGCGTCGCCAAGAAGGATGATGACGAATTCTACGCTCGCTATCTTGAGGGGCGTCGCGATGAAGATGGCTACGGACCTATTGAGTCTTTGCATAGGGTACGCAGCCTCGATGGGTGTATCTCGTACAACCGCAACTAACTAACTGTGCCAGGCTCGCTGTCGCAACGTCATCTACTCGGTTCTCGACCCTCATCCCACAAGACGCCTGACGGCCGCGCAGGTGCTGAAGTCCGAATGGGTGCGCGAGGTAAAACTTTGCAAGGCCGGCGAGGAGGGCCTCTAACACACTGTCCGTCATGCTCTTTTGCATGGCGGACTGCTCTGATGGCGGTCGGCGCCACAGTCTTGTGACACTTCTTTTTTGGTACCCGCCGCGCATCTTGCAGCTTCTTGCTTGTACAACTACTCACTGTGCAGCTCTAAGAAGACCTGAGAAACATATCAGGTCAACGATGATGAGACACGAAAGCGCATCCACGGCATCCATCCGCGGAATGCCATCAAGAGACGACTTCTTTTCTTTTTTTCTTTTTTTAATCTTCTTCTATCAAGGCATTGGCGGAGGATGGCAGGATTTGACGCCGGTGGCGTCGCATCTCCCTCTTGTATAAACCCTCTTTGCGCCTCTGACGCCAACCTCTTTTTCTGTCTTTCTTTCACTGGGGGTTCACCATTGTAATGGCCTTTTTTTTTGTCCTGTTGGAAAGTATGTTTACGGGGTTATACACCGATAAGCACCGGCGTTTAGGAGCATATTCATTCCTTCATCGTCCTGCACCACTGCACCTGTTTTCTTTTCTTTTCTTTTATTGGTGATAACGCAATTGCTGCCATCTTTCAACAAGGTTGACCGCTCTTCTTCTGGGGGGGTTGTGAAGAGCGCGGGAAGTTCGTTGGTTCTTGGGCAAGCGTGTAAGGGATATTGTGATGGGGAAGAGAGAGGGCAGACAAGCGTAGTACTAGTATCACAAACCATGTAGACGATGATGGGAGGAGGATAGGGTAGAGATAACAGATTTGGTTCTGAATCGACTTGCTATGTACTGTGGCGCGCTTGTGGCTGTAACAAGATGCCTCAGCATTCAAGCTGGAGAACGCAACGCAGATGCATCGTCTTAATGATGCCGAGCTGCACAGGGCACAGGGCAGACATGCACATGATGCAAGTGAAATGTTGGCACGGGTACACGTGGGTTCACATGGAAAATTTTGCATTCATCTAACAACAGATGGCAAGACCATTAAACCAAGAGCAACACAAACTGCCCATCCTCATTTGCGCCAGATTCATCAACCAACAGCCCATTGAACCCTCCATCCCGTTTCGTATTTGCACCGGCCAAGAAAAACAGAGACACACGCACACATTTAAAAATTCGA
>LUFD01002435.1:503-25667 GCA_003025255.1 Cordyceps pruinosa | reverse complement strand
CCCCCCCCCCGGGAACGACCGCTGACATGCCCGCCCGCCCACCAGTCTTCCTGCTCCTCTTCTACGCGCTGCACCCCGCCAGCAAGGCCGACTCGACGCTGGTGCCCGGCCTGCCCGCTCGCGTCCAGGCGCCGCTGCGGCAGGCCGTCTTCTTCGGCATCAGCGTCGCCGCCGGCTGCGCGCTCATCCACGTCACCAACACCCGGGGCTACCTCGCCACACAGCGCCGCGCGCCGCCGCTCGGCGTCCTCTGGATCTGGGCGGTCGTCGAGCTGGAGCTGCCGTGGGCGACGCTCAGCCTGCTGGTCGCGACGGCGTACCTCTACCTGCGCGGATACGAGATCAAATAAAGCGTTGTTTTTGTTTTGTCGAGTTTTGGACAAGAGAGAGTTGGACGAGGCTTTTTTGTCTACCCTGGCGAAGCTACCACCGGTGCATACCTCGACGCCTGCATCCCACCAACGACCGCCGCCGCCGCCGCCGACGACTCCCCGCGCCCCTCGAGTGCCTGCAGCCGCGACGCAACCATGCTCAGCTGCAGGAACTGCACGCGCGCCGTCAGCGCCTCCCGCTGGCGTACCAGCTCCAGCGCTTTGGCGCGCACGCCCAGCCACGCCACCGCGACCGACGGCCGGCCCCCGTGCCACGACCCCGGGATCAGCGACCACGACAGCCCGACCTCCGCCGCGTCCGCCGCCGCCCGCGCCTCCACGTCGTCCACCATGTCCAGCAGCCGCCGCTCCAGGTTCAGCAGGTCGTCCATGACGAACGCGAACATGTGCTGCTCCGCCCGCTGCTGCTGCTGCTGCTGCTGCTGCTGCTGCTTCGGCGGCGCGCGATCCATCCCCGCGCGCCGCCTCCGTGGCCATCCCTCCCCGCCGCCCCTCTTCTCGTCCACGCTGCTCCCCCAATCCGTGCCGTCTTCTCCGTCCTCCTCGCTGCTGCTGCTTCCGCGCGCCGGCGGCGTCGGGTCCGGCGCCCGCGCCGCCTCGACCAGCTGCGCCAGCCACGCAGACTCCGTCTTGTACCACGCCAGGCTCGTCTTGACGCGCACGTACTCGCTGCTGCTGCTGCGCAGGTACCGGATGCGCGCGTACGCCGCCGCCGCCACCGCGAAGACAAACGTCAGCAGTCCGGCAATGTTGGCCGCAATGGACAGCGGCGAGTCCTGGTCGCCGTGCTGGTCCATGTTTCGTTTGTGTCGGTCTCTCTTCCTCCTCGTCTCTCCGTAAACGCAACTTGTTTCGTGGTTGCCGCTGCGCTCGGCTCTTTTTGGGGCCTCGCTTCGCTCGACTAGCGCATTGCAGACCCGATCGAGCGTGTGTATCAATAGAGAAGATGGTAGAGTGCGGATAGGCTAGAATATAGAGAAAAGGGGCGGTAGGTGTAGGATGAGAAAGCTTAAGTATCGCTTGCGCACCGTATCAGATGTGGCGCCAGGTTTATTAGTGCAGCGGCAGTGCACGTGCGGCTGAAGCAGATCGCTACCAGATCTACCTGTCACCAGCCGGACAATATCAGCTCACCCACGCGCTAAAATGCAGCTACGGAGATACAATTACCTAGTTAGATACGATATGTTATAGCAGGTGAATAACAATTGACCAATTCCCTCCTGCTGCTTGCCAATCCTACGCAACTAAGCAACGACTATGCGCCGCGTCCAAAGGCTGTTGGTTGAATGAAACAGAGTTCACCGGCGCAAAAATCGGCGCCTGTGTTGGTTTGGATAGATGATAATCAATATATAGTATCGCTAATCTGCCTGTGCAGTCCCTACAGGTAGGAAGCACTGCAACTAAACGCTGGTGGTGTGACAATGTCGTGTAAACCATAAACTCTTTTTCCCAAAACGTTATCCATAGAATCAATATCCCAAAATCTAGTGTATGCAGAATATATATGCCGCTGTGAAAAATATCAAGGGAAAAACATGTATACTCCACTCTCGACCGAGCAAGAGCGCAACTATGTGCACAGGTTTGGTCATCAACATGCGGATCAGCGTTTGCTCGGTTCGGCAAACCGAATGCCGCGGCGTGCAGGTGGCACGCGCTCGCCGCCCTCGTCTTCCGAGTCGCTGTCACCATCACCGCCGCCCATGCCGAGGGCAGCCTCGCGCCGGCGTCGCTCCGCCGGTGTCTCGCCCTGCCCGGCCGGGTCTTCGCTGCGCTCGCTTTGCTGGTTGAGCACCGCCAGGCGGCGGCGTCTCTCGACGGGTGTCTCGTGCGGCTCATCCGAGGGCTCAGTCGGCTCTGGCCGCGACTCCTTGACCGCAGGACGACCGCGGGAGCTGGATTCGTCAGAGCTTTTTCCGCGCTCGCTACTCTCGGCGCGTGTCTCGACAATGCGCGGGACGCCGGGGCGGTTACCCATCGATGACACATAGCTAGGGTTGCGTTTGGCGACCTCTTTGACGGGCCGCGAGGCGGTGGACTGCTCGGCAACTTCCTTACGTGTGTTGGCGTCGAGCTTTTGCACCTCCTTGATGAAATCCTCCTTGTTCATCCGTTGGCCAACGCCGCGGATGGTAAAGCGAACGTTGCGGTCGTCGTCGCTGTCAGGTGTTTCGCCAGGGGCGGCGCCGGTCATCCTGCGGACCGCGGCCCACCTGGATCGAGCGGGTGTGGTTTCGTCGTCGCCGACACTGCCCTCCTCGGCGGCCGTCTGGGAATCCTTTTCATTCTGGCGTGCGAGTGCGCCGAGGCCGAGATACTTAAGGCTCGAGCCTAGGATAGCACTAGACTCCTGGCTGTTTTTGGATGAGGGGAGCTGGTATGTTTTGACAACCTCGCCGTCTGCGTCTTCGACAATAATCTGCGGAGGTTAGTTCCGAGGAGAGAGCAGAGATCAGTGCGGTGTGGTACAAACCTGGTTACCAAACTGGTACGCGTGGGCAGGCGCGTGGCCTCGAGAGTGCTTTGACTTGTCTTTGCGCTTCTCGACCTCCTGGCTATACATATCGTTGAAGCGGCGGCGCAAACTGCTAAGGGTCCAGGGCGCTTCTTCGGGCTTTACGGTATTATCCTGTTCTCCTGGTGACTCGTTTTCAGGGCTCGGGACCGCATCAATATCGACCGTATCAATGACCTCACCCTGCTGGTCCTCGAAGACGAGATGGTGGCCTTCTTCATAAATATTGACGCGCTGAGGTGACGCGGGACTCTCGTCGTCATCATCGCGGTGGACTCGGTGGTCGTGAAGCTTCTCAGGCTTTTCCTTACTGCTGTCAGTGAGGGTTGAGTCGGTGGTGGGCTGGCTGGTATTTGCCTGCTCATCGGTCGGGGACATGGACTGGCGGTTAGGGAAAATAGCCGACTGAGAGACTGGCCCACCGGGGCCAATGCCGTCATCCCACTTCTTGTGCTTGCGTTTACGGGAGACGAGGGAGGAGGCACGGCTGCCGGGTCGGTTGTGGTCTTCGTCTCTCTGGCGCCGCAGGAAGCCACCGGGAGGGGCCAGAGTACCGGCGGGATACTGAGGGTCCTTGAGGTCGAATGATGCCTCGGACATGGTCTTGGCTTGTGAGCGGGACTGGGACGAGATCCGCGGCAGTCGGTTCATCCAGGAGGGGCCATCTTCGGGGGCGGCGGTATACGACATGGTGAGAGACAATGTGTTGATGCGCTTGCCGAGAGTAAAGACGGCGACGGAAGAACCGTGTATCAGGATAGAGGAGATGACGAGGAATGTCACAATGGGCCAGACGAGGTAGATTAACGCGTAGTTTTCTGTGCCTGGTTCTGGCAGATGCGACAGGGGCACGGGCTCTCCGTGCTCGAGCTCGGCGCGGGCGAGAATAGCGACGAATATGGCGCCGACACCGATTGGACCGAAGTGGCCGGCAAACAGAGCTTCACGCCAATTTCGAACGTCGGGTATAAAGGGTTTGAGAGCTAACATGATGGGAATGCGGCGGAAGAGAAGGACGAAAATGGCAATGACGACGAGGCGCCAGGCGACGACGCCAAAGTAGCCAGAGTTGTACTGCTCCCAGGGGATGATGGTGCCAAAGTAGACAAAGTAGGCCAAGTTTATCAGCAAATCGATGACGTTGGACACGTGGGACTCCTCCGTCTTTTCGCCAAACCAGCCGTCGTTGGAGAAGCCGACGCCGGCGGCGAAGCCGACAAGCAAGTCATCGACACCAAGGATACTACCCGAGCCGGCGCAGAAGAGAGCGACGACAAAGTAGAAGACGAGGAAGCTCTCGCGGTCGATGAGGTCGTGTTTTTCGGCGATTCGGATGCCGTGGCGAGCAATGTAGCCTATCATGAAGCCGTAGACGGCACCGAATATGCATTCGTAGAGGATGACGTAGACGATGAAGTGGAAGGTGACTTGGCCGGCGTCGCGGTTGTACTGGATGAGGTAGAGGGCGAGGTAGATGAAGGGAAAGGCCATGCCGTCGTTGCAGCCCGACTCTGCGGAGAGGAGATCTCTGAGATGCTTGGGAACGCGCTTAGCGAACTTGCCCTTTCCGACAACGGAGGAAGCGAGGACGGGATCGGTGGCGGTGACGCAGGCGGCGACGACGAGGGATTCGAGCCAGGAGAGGACGGGGACCATCCACCAGATGAAGAGGGAGGTGATGAGCCAGCCGGCGGTCATGACGGGGATGAGGAGGAAGATGACGGACTTCCAATGGCGCTCCATGTAGTACTTTGGCAGTTCGACGCCGACGGCGAAGCACTGGACGACGAGGACGATGCGGGAGAACTCGACGGTGACTATGTCGACGGACCCCCATTCGTTGGGGTTGATGAGGTTGGCGGCATGGGGGCCGAAGATGACGCCGCAGAGGGTGGCGACGGTGGCCTCGCCAATGTACATGCGCTCCTTGATGAAGGAGGAGCAGAGCATGAAGAGGGATGTGAAGCCGCCGAGGATGATGTAGACCAAATGCGGCTTGGTGATGTCGAGGTGTTGCCAGGCCATGGTTGGTGGTGGGAGGCCGGCGGGCGACGAGGCGGGAGGAGGGGGGGGAGGTCGGCGGAAGAGAAGAGGGATGGGCGATTGGCTTATTGTATTCTCGAGCCAGTTCGGGATCGCAAAGCAACGAATTGTCGCGGTGATGCGGTGGTCGAGCAACCGGGGTTGAGTAGAGCACCCCAGTCGAGGGAACGAGCGCCAACGGAGCAGCGAGCGGGAGACATGCGACGAGAGAGGCGAGCGGCTGGGGTGAATAAGAGATGTGGCGAATTGCAGATAGAGTAAGATGATGTGTAGAAGCAATATGATACAAGACGCGGCAGCAAGAGTGAATGCAACACTGTGGGAGAGGTGTTGTTAGGGAAGAAAGAAGAGGAGGAGGACGAGAGGGAGAAGGAAGTCGAGGCGACAGCCGGAGGAAGTAGGGGAAGGAAATAGAAGAAAGAAAAAAGATAAACTAGGTTGAGATTAACAGCCAAGCCAATGAACCAAGCAGCGCTGACTAGTTGACGAGTTGGTGGAGAAGGGGAGATGGGTAGACTTTGGGTGGCGGCGAAATCGAGGCTTGAGGGAGGGGCGGTGGGCGTGAGCGTAGGTGGGTGGGATGGATGCTGGATGCTGGATGCTGGATGATGGATGATGGATGATGCCGCGAGAAAAATGAAGCAAGTCGGAGGCTGGAGGGTTGGAGGGAAGTTGGCGATGACGTGCCGAAGACCGGAGATGCGACGCGGGCGCGGATGGGGGGGGGTGGTTCTGGTGGTTGTGGCGTGGCGGAGGGGATGGCGATGATTAGGGATGAATATGGATAGATGATGGATAAATGGATACAAAGAGGTGGTTACGAGGTGGAAGAAGGGCAATTGGGCGTTGCCAAGAGGAGAATGGAGGGGCAGCGCGAAGAGTGAAGAGAGAGGAGTGAAGAGTGAAGAATGAAAAGCTGGCCGTCAATAAAGATGAGGATGTTGTTTGGATTTTTGCATTATTTTAATGAAAATGAAAATGCATAAAATAAGTGGTCCTGCCTGGTCCCGTCGGCTGAGTGCCGCACGTTACCAGCGCCGGAGGAGTGTCCGTCATCCAGCTGCAATACACTGAGAAAACAATCGGAAAAGAAAAAAGAAACAATGTCCAATCCAGCACTGGCCGCCTGCCCAACGGCCTGCCAACCCACCCCTGTCCTCGCTGGATGCCCGGTCCGGCCTTGCGTCCGTGTCCCAGCCGGGCGGGCGGCTTATAGTCTCACCAACAACAACAAGGATCTATTCTTATTATTGCCGCTGTTATTCGCCGCGCCATCCTTTTTTCGGGCCGCCACCCCTGTCGTTACAGTGCTTGCGTCGTCTTTGCCTCCCCAGCTTCTCCCGCTCCAAAACTCCGGTCTGGACTTGCCCTCGTCCTGTCATCCTCAACTCGTCCCCGGCTAGCACGTCTTGGCTCAGCGCCGCTGCCCGACATGACCGTTGCAATATACATCCTGCCGCCATGACTGTACCGAGTACTCGAGCAACCCGACCTCATTGGAGCATCCCGGACCACCCCGGACCACCCTCCTCACCACCTCACCGTCGTCGTCGTTGTCTCACAGCAGAGACACCGCACCAGAAACACTGCACACGTTGCTGCACACGTTGCAGCAGAGACTTCAGCCCATCAGCCTCATACCTCTGCCCGCGACACCACGGACTGCCCGCTTGCCTCACCGCCGTCTTACAATACGCGGCGCTTTGTAGGAGTCCATCTTCGTCCCCCAACCCCATACGATGCTATCACCACCACCTGCATCTCCCCAAGAAAGCCACATCCTCCCTCCACGAAAACCGCTCCCGCATCTCTCCGAGAGCCCGCCAATCGACCCCCCCAATCGCCCCTGCAGCTCCCTGCCACCATCGCCCTCCAACGCCTTGCTGAGTACCAACCCCGCGGAAAGCCTGAAAGGAAAATAATTTTCCATAGCGTATCACCTCCCGCCAGTCCGCCACCACGCCAGTGTTATGCTTATTCGTATCGACTTCCCTCGGTGGAGATTACTACCGCGACCGGCAACACCCATCGTCCCCCATCTCAGTCCACCCCAGAGTCTTCTTGGCCTGGACAATTCTACCCAATTTTTATCCTGCCGGCATCGAAAATCGCCAAGTACCAAGAGCTTCTTCCCGTAGCCAAGACATTCTCGCCTTCACCAACCTGCCCAGCCCAGCCTGGTTATCCGCAGCCTCTCCACCATGACCAGTAACACCTAGTACTGCTTGGCAGCCTCCATCCATTGTCCATTGATCGACAACCATCCTGCACCTCGAATCATGTGCAACAACTACAGTTTCCTTGTTTTTCCCAATTTCGTGCCATGTTCTAGCTCAGATGGGCGGCCTCGTGCCAACTCGTACAAGCCACTCCCAGGACTCCATCGTATCTCCAAATCCTCCGACACGGAACTCCTCATCCCACCAACCCTCCTCTTTCACCCGAAAAGCTTAAGCGAAAGACATGGAGATCTGACTCATCGTAAAAATACCCAACTAGAAATCATCTCTTCTCTCCTCACCCCTCCCATCCATCCAACAATCAGCGCACCGGACAGCCTGCCGTTGTCCTCAGCTCAACTTCGCGGCGGCCACACCACAACACAACTTCGCACCCGACTTGTGCCGACCCGGCCCTCTATCCCATCCTTCCGCCAAAATGACTTGACCGCAGAAACGAGATGAAGAAGAATTGAGCGGCAAGAGAAACCCCCCTGGCCCCCCCGCGGGCCGTGGTCCGACGGCCTTTCTTCCGCAAGCCGCAGCACCGGTCAGCTTCCGGGCCGCCATGTGGGGCCGGGTCAAGGGACCCGGCATCCGGCAGCTCGCCTCCCCGTCCTTTACTCTCCGCCCGAAGCGTTGTCATCTTCTCAACCCCCAATTCTGAGAAGACGGTAACCAGGCTACGTTGTGATTGGTATCAACCAAAAAGCCACAGCCGCATAATCCCCATCCGCTCCCAGAGAGCATGCCGCTCCAGCCGCCACGTGAACCATCAGCCGCATTGGCAACGTCGATCTGCTTTGCAAGGTGAAATCTTCCTCGCACATTGGGCCACTGCAGTCAGCCCATCCTGCTTCTTCCGAGCCCCATAACGGTGTCCCGATGCTCGTTGCATGGCTTTCATCCATTCGAGTAGCCTCGCGTCTCTAGAAAGCAATCATTTGCTGTCTAGACCCTGCCTCTATTCCGGTGTAGGCTACGCTCCCCCTGCTTCGGAGGTCCATTCGTCTACTCTGTAGCTTATTGGATAAACACAGTAGGGTATTAAAGCAGTAGTGTCTCTGCAGCTAAAAGTACACGCCACCTTGCATGCTGCCAAGCACGGCAAGTGCGGTTTGGAAATAAATCAAAACATGCTACTAGAATCCAGCGTAATACAATCCACCGTTCAAATAATGCCAAATAATACCGCTAGCTATGTCCTGTCTGCTTCCATGCCTAATGTGTAGGGTCTTGTCCAAACGCCGCCCAACGCCAGCCAAGGGCCTCATGTCCAATCAACATCCAAGTGACAAAATTAATCACGCGAGAAGAAATACAAATACAATCATCAAAATACACCATATGTATGGCCCCGGCTTTTCTGACGAGTTGGGAACGTTGGCAAACGGATCTCCCGCGCCAAGCTCCGGGTCTCGAGTTGACTTCGCTGTCGTTGTTGGAGAGGTACCGCTGCTGCTCGACGTAGTGCTCTCAGTAGTTGTTGTTATTTCCTGCGAGGTACTCGAAGTGGTGGAGCTTGATTCCGTCTCCGTATCTGTCTGCGTTTCTGTGTCCGTCTGCGTCTCTGTATCTGTCTGGGCCTCTGTATCCGTACTTGAGCTTGGGTCGGTCAAGGACAGGCTCACTGTAACACGTGTTTTTGATGTGGTCGTCGATGAAGTCAATGAGGTTGCTGGTGGAGTCTCCGTTATAATCGTAAATGTTCGCACAGGAGATGAAGAAGACTCTGAAGCACTGGAGGGGGTTGGAATTGTCAGAGTGATGAACACTCCCGAAGTCGTCGACGCACGGGTTGAGGTCTGCTGTGACGGCTGGCGCTTGCAAAGCGCATTCACCAGATTTCCCCTCTGCGCTTCCCATATCAGCGAATTTTGCTGAGCTACCATCGTATCGCATGACGCCTGAATGTTGCTCTGCACACGGAGGAGCGCTCGTTGGCAGATGGTCGAGCATTGTCCGCTGGCGAAGTCGTCCACCTCGCATCCGGTAATGGGGGTGTTGTAGGCAAAGATGCAGCTGAGCGGCACCGCGAACGAAGTTATCATCTCAACTGCCGAAAGCGTGAGTGCCGTGGCCTGCCCAGTGGCGGCTAGAAATACCACGGCGCCGGCGTACGCAATCGCCCATCTCATCGTGTCGCTTGACGGATTCGTACAGTGGTAAGGCAATGGCAGGTTGCGCGGGAAAACAAAAGTGGCCACTCGATGACTCGTAGCATAAATTTGTTTCTCAAATCAACAGAGTTTGGCGATGATACGTTGTGGCTGATATTGAGCAGCGAAACGGCTATAGTTCGTGGACGCCGACCCGAAACGATAGTGGTTACAGAAGCTGTGATGCGCACACCAGCTATAACGTGACCAGGGAATTGTGTCGTAGAAGGAAGGGTTCTGTTTCGAGTCTAGAATTAGTTGGAGCGGACACGTGAATTAACCGACCGTGGTATTGGGTCGACTTACTCGTCGTATTGAATCACAGCGCCGTAGCCGCGTTCATGCAGAGCAAGGTTTCGGGCACCGTCACTGCGTGGTGGCAATGGTCCAGGAAGTGGTAGGCAGCGCAATTTCAGTTTGCCAAGCTATGACAAACTGTGATGGCAGAGGGAGAATTTTCCTTGGGAGACTGTAGGAGGTGACAAATTAAGTACAGCCAAGCGAGGCCAGCTCGTCGCGGGGGGGCGCGGCAGGTGCCAGGAACACAGTAGCATGACGATGAAACAGCGTACAAGCCAAGACAAGCTCCGATTTTGCCGGCTCTGGGAGAAGCAACGTAAAACATCAAACCGGTGCTTAATTACCAATCGATGACGATGCGGCTATACAGCCTGCCCCGGCCTCGCATCAGATTGCTGAGCCCATCATGCAAGTTCCGAAGGCTGGCAGGCTTGCAACCTGGCTGACAGGTGGAGCTGGGGCAAATATTGATTGGGCGGCATGACCCCTATCCGAATATCGGGCATACTCTGGGTGTCGAAAACGAAACAGCTTGGTGTTTGGGAATGGCAGCAGTGAGCCAATCATGCGTGTCTGCCATTGGCCGAGTTGGCGCCAGGAGTCACGCTGACCGGCGGCCAACGCTCGTGATTTAGGTCTTCTCACCGGTGCAACCTAGAATGATCTGTGGTGATTTCTGGGGCATTTTCAAGGTCAAGGAAATTCTTCCGGTTGGCAGCGACGTGCCTCAGCTGGCGCTTCCAAGGCGCCTCCTGTATCGAACGACTCCAGCTACGCCGGCCAAGGCGTGATGTCGGGATACACAGCTATGACAATGGACAGCGTTTGACTCTAGCGTTATCTCGCAGGAGAATATTAATCGATAATTCGTAGCAATTTTGGAAATAGCGGCAGCAAGTTGACGGTACGCTGGCGAGGATACACTACATCACCGCCCCTCGCGCTGGGCTTGAAGATACCGTGGCCACGCTGCCAGCACATTATGCGTTGCCCTTCTCAGCCTCGTCGCCCGTTGCGGATATCGGGGTCGAGGTTTGTGGCGTTCCAAACACCATCTGAAATTACCTCTGACCCTTCCCTTTAGAGTATGGCCACGCAGACCTCACCATCACCAAAGTCAACAGTCATGCTGGCCAGCTCGTCGCCGGGTTGGGAGACGGAATTCCCGTCTTTATGTCCCACTCCGATAAGCTAATCAAATTGCCTACGGTTGTTAAAACTGCGCCCAAAATTTATACCGGATTTATTACTGGCAAGACTTTGTGATCATTGCCACCACTAAGAACTCCGAGTTCGCTAGCATCGCCCAGGTGGAGAAGCCTATCTTTGGTTTGTCTTCTATAAAATGCCTTGCCATTCGCTTAGGGAAGATTTTAACAAGTAATCAGGCGTCCAATTCCACCCCGAGCTTGAACACGTTCGTCCCCCTAAGGCACTGCATGAGAAGTCACACTGACATGCCGACGTAGACCCCCAAGGGAAAACATGTGCTATCCAACTTCAGCATCGACATCTGCGGAGCTCAACCAAACTGAAAAATGGGCAACTTTGTTGAGCTCGAGATCGCTCGCATCCAGGAGCTCGTTGGCCCTACAGCTCTCGTCATTGGTCGCGTGAGTGGCGGTGTCGACAGCACTGTGGGAGTGACTTTGATGCGCGAAGCCATTGACGAAGGCTTCATCGCGATAGGAGAAAAAAATGGATGTATGTGTCTCAGCGAATTTGAAGAAATCAAGAAAAGTCGTAGGGATCACCTCGATATTCATCTCACGGTTGTCGGCGCCGGTGAGTTGTTCTTGAGCCGTCTTGAGGGAGTCGTCAATCCCGAAAAGAAGCGAAATATTGTTGAATTTACCTGTACATATTCTATACCACCTTCGACGGTTTTCGATAACAATACTAACTACACCAACTACACAAAGGCATCGATGTGTTCGAGAAGGAGGTTGTCAGGGTACGCACCAGCGCTGCAAGCAGGAGGAAGGCTTACTAACACCGTCCTCAAGATCGAAAAAGAGGCCGAAAACACACCGAATTCCGGGACGGTGGAGTGGTTCTTGCAAGGAACACTATATCCTGACGTGTATGTCATTCTGATCTTGCATTGTCGCCCAAAGCTAAATGCATTCTAGCATTGAGTCGCTCTCGTGGCAAGGTCCCGCGGCGACAATCAAGAGTATGGCGACAAAGCTCGCCAAACATGTCATAAGCCGGCATCAGCTAACTAGCGATAGCCCACTACAACGTAGGCGGTTTGCCCGAGGAAAGAGAGTCTGCATCCCCGATGAGTCACTGTCTTGTTGCTAACCAGCATGTAGCGAATGATGAATGATGCAAGTCGAACATGATCAGTTGGCTAGGCTTGACTATAATAACCGAGATGGCTTACTTAGCAAGGCTTACGTGTAAGTATTCTTCCATGATTTGTCCAGCAGGAGATGGCTGACACGACTTCCATCACGGCTTATCGAGTCACTCAGACTTTTGTTCGTGAGTCTTTTCTTATCCCAACTACACTCTGGTGGAGCTAATCATAGTGACTTTTGACTTTACTTCTACTAAGCTTTGCAGGAAATCGGTCGTCAACTCGACATACCCGAGTCGCTAGTGAACAGGCACCCATTTCTCGGGTATGTTGATCGCCCTTGAGCTTCGGTTCCTCCGTGTAAAAAATTAGAAAGCGTCTGCTAACGAAATCAAATACAGGCCAGGAATTGCCATCAGGATTCTTGGCGACGTTACTAAGGAGCGAGTCGAGATCGCCCGCAAGGCTGACAACATCTCCATCAACATGATCATGGAAGCTGGCCTTTACGACCAGGTAGGGCGTACGACACGATTCAAGATAGCAAACTAGATTTCTCCGCGCAGATCTCCCAAGCCTTTGCTGGTCTTGATACCAACCGTAGCGTTGGCGTCTTTGGTGACGCGCGCGTTTGGGGTTACTTCGTAATCCTCCGCGCTGTTCGGACCAAAGACTTGGTGAGCGCCGAGGTGTTCAACTTCGACAACTCCTCCCTCCAGGTACATCACTTAGCGTTAATGCCGTCTTTTTTGTGTGGGGGCTAACGAGTTGCATAGGATGTTTCGCGTGCCATTTGCAACCAGGTCGATGGTGTGTCTCGTGTTGTCTATGATGTGTAAGATCCCGGTACCCTCTATGAATCTCGAGCTTCATGCTAATATTGGTTTCCCAGCACTTCCAAGCCTCCTGGCACTATCGAGCTGGAGTAGGCGGCACAGGGAATGCATACTAGGATGGCCAAAAGAAAATAGAAAGCGGGTTCAGTGGGGACTCTTCTAGATAAAAGCATATGAAATTGAAAGGGCGGATGGGTTTAGAATTGACCGCGCCATGATGCTAGCGGTCTTTGGTGGAGAGGCGCGGGGTGCAATGAGGATATCGGGTTCTGGCAGGCCGAGAGGGGCCGTGGATGACCAATAGCTAGTGATTACAGTTTCCAGCTTGGTTGGAGCCTTAATTCAAGCAGTCTCCTTGCGTATCACGAGGCTCAGATCCGCCGCCCTATGCGGCCGATTACGCCCTCTCGGCGGGGACATCCATTCAGATAGCCACCCAGGCGATGGGGCATATCCGTTCTCCGGGGGAACTTTCATCTGTCATGCCGCGTGGATCCCGGAGAAGCAGCCGCTGCACCAGCCGCTCCTCATGGGGAATGATTCATGGTCCCCACGCGACTGGTCCTGCACTGGGTAGTGGGTGATTACTGGGGTCGCCTGCCTCTGACCCTGCCTGGGTCGGAATTCTCCCGAGGTTCTGATGCCACCAAAATAGATACGGGAGTAGATGAAACCGAGAGCGCTCGAGGCACGCTGGAAGGAAGCGGCAGACCGCCTCTCAGCCACGGCGGCCTGTCTTGGGAGCGGGTGGGCTGGAGGGTTGGTGTAAGTTGCTATACAGACCACCGGCAGGCATAGGGAACTTGACCGAGCAGCGGAACTTGGAGCGCTAGGCTCCATTTGCGCCGCAGAATAGAAGGCATGTCGAGCGCTGTTGCAATGTTCTGAGCAGGGGTAACGGCTGTGAGTTGTCCATGCATCGTCGTCTGGAGTCGTGGTCGACGGTGGGCAGTGCGGAAATGACTAGATGTCGCTCCGCCGCTCGCTAAAGTATGCAGCTGGAACAGTCTGACATCACCCAGCAGACGCCACAACTGCGATTCTATGCACATTATGGCTTCATTCCCACCCAGGATGTGAATCACGGTGCGTCGGCTCACCAGGCTGCACAGCCGTTGTACAAAATGCTGGCCGCACGCAGAGCCTTGGTCACTCAAGACCTGCGACACAGTGTCGAGGACGGGCCCGCCCGCACCAGAGGCGGACAACTTACATGAGTAAAAGTCTATCTCGTCGATGGCACGGGCCGCCCGGGTGCGCTGCTGAATCTGGGGAATGGAGGTTGCTGCAGGGCTTCCCCATGCCAGCAGCCTTCCCGTCAAGCTTCCTCTCTTGGGATGTTCATCCTAGGCGAGCAACGCGTTGGTGCCCAAAAGGAGAGCACACGCGCCGACACGTAGACTGTCACTGTCGCACAACGCCACGCCCGACATTTCTCTCCCCCACGTCAGATGCGGTCCGCCAACTGTTAGTCTTGTCCCACGATGGGTGACCTGGACGAGTGTGTTGCTCATCCCGCCCTCGTATCCCATCCACCCCACGGCCCCGGCAAAGGCAGGGACGATGCGTAGTAGACTTGAGGAAGAGTAGGACAGCCAACACGGCAGAAGGCAGAAGGCGACGGAAAGGGTGTGCTCTGCTTGGGCAACGCGGCTTTCAGCTCTCACCCTCTCCACCCAAGCCCCCAATCTCATCCGTTGTGTGTCACGTCCGATGCAGCGACGGGGCATTGTGGTTTGATTCGCGACAGGGGCTGATTCCCATGCGCTGGTTGGCGTATAAATATAGACCCTACGGAGGGACACGTCCAGAGAGCAAGCCGTGCCACGCGCTGCTGTCGTTATTTTTCATGTCGCAGCCACCCGCACGCCGCGCACGCAACCCGTCAGCGCTTGCCCAGTCAAGCGAAAAGAAGCAGCAGAGATAGCGTCGTCGTTGCGCCGGCCGCCAATTCGTCCTTTACCAACAATGTCGGCGGCGGACGAGGCCACCACCACTGCCACCACCGCTACCTCCTCCACCACCACCACCACCCATCCCACCGCCGCCGCCGCTGCCGCTGCCGCGCCAGAGAAGCCGCACCAGTTGACGGCAGCACCCGATGATGAGGTCCCCGGCGGGCAGCTGCAGCTCGAGGCCAACGCGCTCTACATCATCCTGAGCACGCAGAGCGCCGGCAGCAACGACTGCCACTGGGCGCTGTACCTCCACATCGGGCGGCGGCTCGGCTGGGCGTTCCACATCACCGGCGTGGGCAGCGGCGGCCGCAAGTGGGAGTACCGCTGCGAGGAGGCGCAGGACATGGCGCGCTCGGCGGCCGCCGTCGCCGCCGTGAAGGTCGCCGGCGACATGGTGCCCGAGATGCACGAGGCGCTGCGCCAGCGCCTCGGCCCCGACCGCCGGCCCGTCGTCCGCCTCGAGGACACGACGCGCTTCGGCCGCCTCACCTGCCGCACCTGGCTGCTCCAGGCCCTCTACGAGCTGGACAACGAAGGGTACGTTAGTGTCCTGCCCGGGTACTCCATCAAGGACGTGGCGGAGGAGGCGGCGTCGCTGGCCGCCGCCAACCAGTTCTCGCTGCAGAAGGGCGCCAAACTGTCGGAGCTGCGCCGGGAGATCAACAGCGCGTGCTGCGCGCTCTAGTAGTCGGTACCGCCGCGAGGGGGTGAAAAGGAGAAAAGAAAAGGAACTGGAAAAGGGCAACGAAAAAAACGGCGCGAGTGGTGGCGCTGTCCGCGAAGGGCCTGTCCTGCTATGGACGCTGTAGTGTTAGCCGTGACTTGTGCCCGCGATGTGCTTGTCTTACAGAGATGCCTGCTGCATGGCGCCATGGAACGAGCTCGAGGCGAGTTTCAAATCATTGCATCACTCGAGTATTGATACATTTACAAAATTGCATATAACCTCATTTTGTCGCTCGGCCAGATTTTTTTCCAGGTGTAAACGAATCACAATCACGTGGGCATTCGCTACCACTTCTCCCCGTCGAGCGGCGGCGCGCCGTTTGCCTTCCTGCAACCGCTACCATGGGTCTGTTGGCAGACAGGGCCAAGTCACTCATCTCCTCATCCAAGCTGTCGCCTGTTGAGAAGAATATACTGATCCATACGTTTCTTACCGTCTCCTGCGATCCAGAGGCTGCGGCGCGCGAAATCATCCGCCGCGTCGAACAGAATGGCGTCCCGCTGGAGGAGGCCCTGCGGGGGATGAAGCACGACTGGTACCTGGTCTTGGAGCTCTGTGCGTGCTGCTGATCCGCTACCATTGATTCCAGTTTGAGACTAACTTAATTGCAGTATCGACATGGACAGAAGTAGATGCTGAAATTCGGGAAAAGCTGTTCCTGCGCGAGCACGGCCAGTGCTGCTTGACTGGCGCCACCCAGCCGGGGACGGAGCCGCAGGCGTTCCATATCCTGCCGCCAGCACTGCGGCGATTATGGCTAGCTCCTCGTAATCAAAACTCGAACTCGATTTTGAGCTGCTTGGAGGCTTTTGTCTCTCCGAACCATGCAGATATTTTGCGACGGGCCCTTGGGGATACATCGACACAGGGCCAGCTCGAGAACGCCATGCTCCTCAGTCCTGCAGTTGGGCAAGCATTCACGAAGCGGGAAATATGGTTGGCACCAGGCTCGACAGAGGCCCTCACTTCCACCCACCACCATACGGGATGTCAGACACAGGATCAGCAGGTCGGTACAGCGGACATGCGCGTCATATTTGTATGCTAACCCGCGCAGTACATGGTTCTCGGCTTCGCTCCTGATGATAGCCTCGTGGAGGAGATAGGCCACAGCGCTGAACTCTTCGACTGCTCTCTTCATACAGAGGACTCGGCACAGTTGCCACTTCCCAATCCGATACTACTCCACATACACAGCCTCTTTGCAAAAGCAAAACACGTCAACGATATCGAGCGTGAAGTAGCTAAACCTTGGCCATCACCTGTCTCACCTTGTATGTCATCAGGCGACATGCTCTCATCCTCTCTTCACTAATACAATGTCTTAGCGTATTGGAGTCGCAAGTGGCAGCTTCGGTTTAGACAGGTGTGGCATTTTGTGCCTACCTTTATCCGTTGCTGGATTTATAGACAGCTCATGTACCGCGGACAGCAGAGTACCATTTCGGAAATTGTTTATAGCCTGCCGCTAGGCCTTTACGCCAAATTTTGCGGCCTTACCCAGGGCGAACCAGCCGCGCTGAAACTTTTGGAAACTTACGCTCCGTCGGTTCCCTCGCCGCTTTTCGTGGATCTAATGCCTCTTGTTGCCGACGGCAAGCCGTGGCTGATCATGACCAGCAGGCCCGGCCAGCGCCTTGACGAGGTGATCTATAGAATGTCATACCCAGAGCGCCACCAGCTTGCCGACGACCTCGCCTCCTCGATCAATGCCTATCGGAGCATACCCAACGCCTCCGGGTTTCTCATCTCAAGCGCCTCCGGGGGCCGCCTGCAGGATCCCCGCGCTTCCTCCAGCGGTTGTGGGCCATACCAAACCGAGGCGGGGTTTAACAAGCAGATCGCACGCGGATGCCGCGAAGATCTGACGCGGGCGTTTCCAAAAGCGCACTCTCAAGAGCACCCTGTCGTATTTACACACGCGGACCTGTTTCCCTCCAACATTCTTCTGGACGCTGGGAGGCTCTCTGGGATCGTCGACTGGCAATTTGCTGGCTTTTACCCCACCTACTGGGAGTACACGAAGGCGATGCGGTCTGTGAGGCACGCAGAGCACTACCAGGCAATCTTTCGACGCATATTCGGGGAATATGAAGATGAGTTGGAAGTTGAGGAATACCTATCAGGGTATTTTCCAATACTGGGGCCAAAAGAGCCAGAGGCGGGCGAAGATGGTGAGGAAGGGGTAAGCCACAGCGAGCGTTACAGAGTGTAAGCCACCACTGCCGCCATTGCAGACTGCAGGCAGGTTTGCGAAATGACACAAGCAGATGTGCAGACAAGGCCTTCAGCCTGGGACCACCAGCGCGCATAAACGTTACGTCAAAATTCCTGTTCGTGCAAACTTTCTGGCTGTGACGGCTGGATGCACAATCCGTGAATCACGGCTGAGCGCACAGAGGCGTCAGCTCGTCTGTCCAAAAAGGCAGGTGGCAAGCCACAGGCTGGCGACGCCCAATTGCACGTCAGCGAACTGACGAATCACTCGCTGGAGCTAGCGAGCCTTGTCCGCATTCTGGCGGGTTCCTAGCTCATACGACGGAGTGCGGCACGGCCTGGTGGGAATTTGCCTATCAATTTCGGCTGCGGCGCACATTCACTAACTGAATCCACTGCTCCTCGTGTTGCTGAAAGAGTCACCCGGCTCAATAGTGTAGCCTTGTCCTCCACTGCGACCAGGGCATCCTGTCCTTTCCTTCCTTCATATCAAGGGTCCTGTTGGCCCAGGAAGTTCGATTTTACTCCTCCCAACACGCTCCTATCCCTGCGAGCCTCGCTTCTTGGAAATATCGCATTGTCCGAGGCCAAGTGTTGCGACCTATGCGCGCGCATAGGGAGCTCTGCATCATGGATACGATGTATGCATACGGCAACCAGGCCTCCTTTCATGAGTTTATTAGCTACATGCACGATGGCGCCAGTTGGTAAGTATCCAAAACGGATGGGTGAGGCGCCGCTGTTAGTAACCCGGATCTAGCGACCCTGCCTGGGTTCAAACTCTCAGCGGCCTGGGGCGGCAAGGCTCTATCCAGATCGCCATCACGTCTGCATCATTTTTGTGGACGATTGCGCAAACGATCAGAATACGTCAAGATGGTTCAGGCAAGACTGTTCCGTACAAGCCGAAAGGGATTTTTGTTTACGAGGCGCTTGGCCACCTCCTCCGCGGCGCCACTCTCGCGCTGTTCCTGGTCGCCTGTAGTCGCAACGGAAAGCAATTACCCAATGCTGTCGCCGCTGGATACGTGTTTCTTCTAGGACTGTTTCGAATCATTGTTCGCGGGAGGACGAGGCCGATGTTGATTCACCAAATCACCCTGGTTTCTACTGTCGTCCTCGTATTGACCGTCGCTGCCGACTTATTGCCTCTTGTTGTATTGCATTCGACATATCGACCGGAACTCACTGCGACCTTGTCAATTGCATTGCTAGCATGCGCGCTGCTTGTTATGGGCCTCTCTCCCCGCGAGTGGCAGCCTCCGCGAGCTGGTATCGATGTCCCGGAGGGTTTCCCAGCCGAACCTTCAGACGAAGAAACCCGCAGTTGGATAAACGAAAATGTCACATTTGCGCACATTGATACGCTCGTATACAAGAGTTTCAAGGACAAAATTACAATGGATGATATGCCGAAAATCCCCTGGCACTACCACCCGGAACTTTTACGCCGCGGATTCTCTGCCATGAGAAAGGAAAAGAAAACAACAGCCCGAACAATATTTGCGCTGCTAGGGCCGCAGATTTTGCAGTCTGTCGTTCTTGGAGTCTCCTACCCCTTCTTTGAGTTGTGTGGCGCCCTCAGTCTATACCAGATTCTCGAATACATCCGAAATCCAGACGCCGCCACACTGCAGCCATATGTGTGGCTGATCGTCATGTTCGGCGGTCGCTTGCTTCAAACCGTTCTGTTGCAGAAATTCATCTCCCTTACTCGAAAGCTGGCCATGTATTGCAAGATCATGCTCACTGGGGAGGTTTTCCACGCAGCTCTGGGCTCACGTGAGCTGAACGGTAACATTCTCAAAGATGCCGAGAAGAAGAAAGACGACGAAGCCAATCAGTCCAGAGAAGGTACGGCAGCGGGTATGCTTGAAAACCTGATTTCGACGGATATGAATACAATCACGCACCTCCGGATTTTCCTCATGGCGGTGGCGCAAATCCCTGCATCTGTGTTGGCTGTTGTTGGGCTGTACAATGTCATCGGCTGGCCTATGTTCGCTGGTATTTTTATCGTTCTCTTGAGCGCACCAATCGCTGGATATATCATGGGCTACATGATGCGTTTTGAAGAGAAGCTCAAGGTCCTGCAAGACCTCCGTGTTTCGCTGTTGTCTGAATACCTCCGGTCCATCAAAGCGATCAAATACTTTGGCTGGGAGGACTCGATTGTCAACAGGGTCAAGGAGATACGTGCCAAGGAGCAACAACAAAACTGGTATATTTCAATGTGCTGGATTGTTTTCTCACAGGTGACATCATTCATGCCCATCTGCTCAATGCTGGCCATGTTTGGCCTTTACGTCGGCGTTTTGAAGCTGCCCATGACTGCATCCATTGCCTATACAACGGTCACACTGTTTGACACCGTACGGGGAAACCTGGACTTCATCTCCGCCGTTATTTTGGAGCTACCGAGAATCCTGGTCTGTCTGCGCCGTTTCGACAGCTTTTTTGCTGCTCTCGACCCTCTCGACCGTTATCCGGAAGGTCCTGTGCGAATCAACCACGCGACTTTCCGTCGTAATCGAACAGCTGATTTCTGCTTGCGCGACATCACGATCGATTTTGTGGATAATGGGCTTAACACCATCACGGGCATTAGCGGCAGTGGAAAGACGACGCTGCTGCTGGCACTCCTTGGCGAGACGATCAAAGAAAAAGGCAGTGTCACCCGACCCAGGGATGCAGCCTTTGCGTCACAGACCTCGTGGCTTCAGGCCCAGTCCATTCGCGAAAACATTCTATTTACGCTTGATTATGACGAGAGGCGCTATAAAACCATTATCAAGGCATGCTGTCTCGATGTCGACTTTGCGGAGCTGCCGAATGGGGATATGACACAAGTCGGAGAGAATGGCGCTGTTCTTTCTGGCGGGCAGCGCGCGAGGATAGCCCTAGCCAGGGCCCTTTATTCGTTTGCCCCTTTGCTAATTCTCGACGATATCTTCTCGGCACTGGATACCAAGACCACCGTGTTCTTGTGGAACCGCGTCTTCTGCTCCGACCTCGTCAAGAATAAGACCGTGATTCTTGTTACTCAGCTGAATTGGGTCATTGGAGAAGCCGATCTTTCGGTTACTCTCGAAGACGGCTCGATAAAAATCACGGATCAAAACATTGGACACGTTCGTGTGCCGCAAACTGTGCCCGTCTCCTCTAGTGAAGATCCAGACAACGCAACGCCTGTGGAAGAAGCTGCACAACCAGCAATCCCGGTGGAGTCTGAAAAGCAAAACGTGATCGATGAGGAAGTTGAAAAGAGTGGTGTACTTGGCGGCTTTCCTGGTAAGTGACTTGCACCTTGTAACAGCGTTACAGTTGGCTGATGATGTTTGCAACTAGTGCTACAATATTTTATGTACTTCGGTGGCTCTGTCGCCGTCATCCTGACATTGGGAGTCATGCTGGCCCAAACAGCAGCTGAGCTGGTGACAAAATACTGGCTGAGGATTTGGGTGGACCACGATAAAGCAGACGTATCGACCACTGCCTCATTCTACCTGTCCGTCTTTGTGGCGCTGAGCATCGGAACTGACGCTATTAACGCAGTCTGCTTCTGGACGTTCATCAGAGGCGCATGGTACGCTGCCAGGACATTGCATGAACGAGCGGTTCATGCTCTGTTCAACGTTTCCCTGGCGTGGTATACGGAGCATCCCGTGGGTCAAATCATCAACCGTCTATCCGGCGACATGGAGACCCTGGACCAGCAAATCATCGGCACAGTCTTTATGACCACCCGTACTATCATCATGGCATTCATGATGCTAAGCGCGATTACCTGGATCCTCCCCATCTTCATGGGCCCAACCCTTGTGCTCGCGGCCCTCGGCATCCTTGTCGGCGTCATGTACAATCGCAACGCCATCTACCTCAAGCAGCTGGTATCGGCAAGTCAGTCTCCCATCTTGGCTGGGTTCGCCGAAGGCCTCAACGGGATGGCCGTGATTCGGGCGACCTCGTCCCTGCCCAGCCTCTTTTCCGACAAGCTGGGACAGCTCCTGTCCGCGTCGGCGGAAGCCGGTGTCTCGCAAATCGACGCAGACCAATGGATCAAGATTAGGATGAATACCATTTCCAGCTTGATCAATGTCTCCGCCGCGTTTCTTGCCCTCTGGGAAAGCGACCGGTTGTCTGCTGGTATTGTCGGGTTTTGCTTGTCGCAGGCCACCGATATTAGCTCCGCTATACTGATGCTCGTATTTCAGGCCAGCGAGCTGAATCTACAGATGCAAACGGTAAGTTGAATGCGAATAATATCTGGGGTTCATGCTAACTTGGTTATCCCTAGTTCCACCGTGTGCGAGAGTATGGAAAGCTGCCGCTGGAAGAAGAAGCGCTGGCTGAAAGCAAGCCCGCCTTGGATGACGGTGCGGAGGCATTCCAGGCAGTTCCTCCCAACTGGCCCTCCACTGGCGCAATTGAATTCAAGAATGTCACTGTGAGCTATGGCTCTGACGGACCCGAGGTTCTGAAGAACATCAACCTACGGTTCAATGCTGGCGAACGTGTGGCAGTTGTTGGAAGAACCGGTAGTGGCAAGAGTACAGTAAGTGCTACTGATCTCCTTGCCTATTGATTGGCTTTTACTGACTGATACTGAACGTACAGCTTGTCTTATCCATGCTGCGCTTCACAAATATCGTATCTGGGCAAATTCTGTACGATGGCGTCGATATCACGACTCTCTCGTATAAAGAGCTCCGCCGGGCTATCTCCATGATCCCACAGGAGTCGCAACTGTTCCAAGGAACGCTAGCGGAAAACCTGGACCCAACGGGAACGATTTCTGAGGCCGGTTTGCAGAAGGCGCTTGACGTCTGCCAATCTATCGCCGCAATCAAGGCGGCCCGTCCGCACTCGGCGAGTGCCTCGGACGATAGTGAGGGCGGCAGCAGCACCGAGGGCGCCGCCGAGGGCCTGACACTCGAGACGCAGGTCAAGGCCAAGGGCGAAAACTTTTCGCACGGGCAGCGGCAGGTGCTATCGCTATGCCGCATTCTGGCGCGGCAGTCGAAGCTAATGCTGCTAGACGAGGCGACGTCGAACATGGACGCGGAGACGGACGCGGGGATCCAGAAGGCGCTGCGGGAGGCGGCGGCGGAGGGCGACGGGCAGCGGTGCCTGATCACGATTGCGCACCGGCTCAAGAGCATCGCGGACTACGACAGGGTCGTGGTGATGGGCTCGGGCGAGGTGCTGGAGGTGGGCACGCCGCAGGAGCTGATGGAGAGAAAGGGCAGCTATTATGATTTGGTGATGCATGATCGCGACGCGGCGTCAGCCAGTGAGTGATCTGCGGGGGGGCATCTATAAACGCAACTCATTATACAGACTACTTTGCTTGGCTAGTATGAATACACTTGCTCCTCTCCTATGATTCAATGAAGGGGGTTGCCATTGGAATAATGGTGGTCTCGAATATCATTGTACAGGCTTGGTTGCAGATCTGATAGATCTAGGCGCATACCGGGGGACTAGAGTGCCAGAAGAGTGGCAACTGGGCATATTAGGATAGCTTTTAACCTGCTCGTCCAGCTTGTTTCTCTACAATCCGGCTTGGGATGTCTGATAGAGGCACACCTGCTCACTAGTGCCTTTCCGAGCTGCCTGCTTGGGCGAGATGAAGGTTCATTTTCAAGGGAGATTTTGGTTATTTAGAGAAGAGGCTAGAATCTAGAACAGAGACAGTAGCCAAGTCATTGGCAAGCATGAGAGCCCTCGTGATGCGCAGCCCATGCAACCGGGGACGGGGCCGACGTTCCGCACAGAATGAGCCGGGGGTGAGAACAGGGGAGAGTGACAGAATAAGAAGATGGGGAACAAGGATGAGAAAGGGGATGGGAAAGAGTGAGGTCAAAGGCGCACTGGCCCGGTCGGCGTAGACACCCAGGATCTCGGGATGTTAGCCCGTGAACAAGATTGGCAATTTAGCGTGGTGGGGGAGGAAGGAGGGACGGGAAAGAGAGAAGGGGAAATGGAACAACGGATGGAACGAGGGAATCGGTCCCATTGGGGGTTGGGAGGAGGCTGGATATGTTGTTGGCCGGAGGAGGCGAGAGAGAGGAAGATTCCGGGGCCGGGGGAAGGGACGGGGGGATGCGGGGAGGCTGCTGGTTGGGAAGCAGTTGGAGGGCGGTGGGTGTTGAGGAGTGGCTTGGGCGTTGCACGAGGCGACGAGGAAAAGGAAAACCGCTCATACGAGTTGTCGAGACGGGAGTATTGGAGTATCACGAGATGGCACAGGCTGACTGTGTTGCTTGGTAGGACGATACTGGAGGAACTAGGATGTAAGAGGCAAGAGAGGAGAGATGGATTTGGAGAAGGTACTTGGGGAGGTACCCGGTGGGAATGGGCTTGGACGTGGCGGGCGTCGGTACCTGGGAGGTACTAATTGGAGAAGAAGTGGACAGAGAGATTTTTTCGAGACAGCGGTGGGGGAATTGGGTGGTTCCTGCAAGAGGGCGTTTGACAACAAGACATGCCGGTTGTTGCAAAAGAAAAAGGAAAAGGGGAAAAGAAAAAGAAAAAAAAGAAAAAAGGTTAAATGCATGGACCAATGGGTAAGACAAGTGTATTTTCTGCTCGATTTTTCGAGGGGCAGGGAGAGGAACGGTCGCTGCGTGGGCGTGAGCGTGGGCGTGAGCGTGGGTATCTTCCCCAAGGGGGCGGGGCTGAGGCCATCGTGACCTCGCTGAATTTTCTGTATGGCTCCCTTCTCCTTGCCAGACAGGGGGAGGGGGAGGGGGAGGGGGCTGTGTGTTGTTGACAAAAGAATGGGGATCCATTTCGCTGCTTAAAAACACAAAATAAACTACATTGGTGATTCTGCAGTCGCTTCACAAATGTCATGTATCTGTACCTGAGTCTATTATTTTCTGCCGTCCTCGTGATGGTGAATGGGCTCAAGCTGCCGGGGGCCGCGCCCCAGGTTGTGGTCCGGGCTCCGGTGAAAGCGGGGGTGAAAATAAAGTACAGGAAAAGAAAAGCGGAATAAATCAAGAAATTCATTCCAAGGGAAACAAAAAAAACACCTGTAATCGCCAGAATCTTACTCGGGAGGAGCTTGGGCTGGGGTGCATGCCGGTGTGGCATCCCAGCCCGTCACTTGATGCAATACAGCGCTCCGTATTATGTACTCCGTGCAGCGATCGCCAGCGGCAGAGGCGACACGCTCGGTGCCGTGCGCCGCACGTAGTGGTTATATGTGCCTTTGCCGTTCCATACTACGCCGATGCCACCACCACCTCCTCCCGCGGCGTGGAAGCCAACGGGCAGCCCGGCGTAGAGGAGAGGCGGCGCGGGAAGAGGCAGATGGCCCGATGGCCTGCACCGTGCGCCCCGACCTGCCCATCCCTCTCCCCAAGCCCGCGCGTATGGCGCCATCCGAACTCTTATGCACACTTTTGGATTCTCGACTCCGGGACCCCATGGAAAAGGCTCAATGGGCGAAAACTAAAAATAACGAAGAATAATAAAAG
>LUFD01002432.1:23218-35218 GCA_003025255.1 Cordyceps pruinosa | reverse complement strand
GACTGGCTGTAGCTCCGGAGGCGATCAAGTGGGGCAAAAATAACCTGCGAGGGCGAACAAGTAGGGTAAGGGCGGTGAGTATGCTCTGCAGATGCGCTACAGATGCTCTTAGCACTCCCTCTAATATTCTATAGGGCTCTTAGGGGGTATATGCTAAGCATATGCCCCCTAAGAGCCCTATAGAGGCAGCGCCAGAGGCAGCGCCAGAGGCAGCCAGAGGCAGCGCTAGAGGCAGCTAGAGGTAATACCTTATAGGGCTCTTAGGGGGTATATACTAAGCATATGCCCCCTAAGAGCCCTATAGAGTGTTAGAGGGAGTGCTAAGAGTATCTATAGTGTATCTACATTTTCGTAAGAAATTCTGCCGTCTAGCGCCCGACTTATCCTAGATTTGTGCCCCACTTGATCGCCTCCGCAGGTACACCCAGTCGCCCTTTGAGCTCGCCCCCCAGAGCCGGGTGGGGCCGGGTAGAAGAGGGTTACCGCGGGCATCAAGGCCCGACCAACACACTCGCGCTTCCCGAGGCCCTGTGAGGCACGGCGACAATTTCTGCACCCGAACAAGAAAATACCAACAGGAAATGGGAAGGGCTGCAAACTGGGATCAATACAGATTATTATTTAAGCTTTTTTAAGCGCGAACTGGCTAGCCCTTGGCTCCTCGCGGGCTGGACTAAGAGGCGCCATCGCGGCCCGTCTCACGAGCTTGCGGTTGCCGCGGTGTCGCGACCCTCCATGTCATTTTTCTACCTTTTCCTTCGACGTGCGTGTGGCTTCCGGTTAGAGTTTCGTCTCGATAAGGGCTCTAATAGGGCTTCAATTACTCTAGGCCGGCCGTGGCAGTATATAAAGAACACGTTTCCCCGTCACCAGCACCGGCCGCTCGCTGATACCACACCGCACCAGCACTCACATCGTCAGCCCCTCTTGGCGCGTAGGAAAAACTCTGTCCAACTTTTTCTAGACGCGTTTCGCACCAAGAGCGTCGAATTTATTTTCCCCTCCTTCTACACACTCCTCACACCACAGACCTTGATCCTCTACCAGCCAACCAACAACCTACAACACCGCCTCACAACACCACCTCACAACACAACCTCACAACGCAACCTCACAACACAACCCAGCCGTTATGGATAACTCTTCAAATAGCGAGAGGGAAGACACTCCCCGCTCATTCTCCCTGGGAACGGATCTCTCGATCCGTATCAACATTCACACCGTTGAGGAACCCGAGAACATTTCGGAAGACTATGACAACGCGGAGTACACCTTCGCGCCTCCAGAAGTAACTCCTCCGGCGATGACCGTCAATCAGGCCGAGGACGACGTCTCTGTTATGGACTCGGATGATGATGACCACACTTACTGGCAGGATGATCCGAGAATGGCACCAAGCACCTGGGGACCTCCGAGCCCGCCCGATATCGTGTCTCACATGCTCAGTAGAGCTGATCTCCTCCTTCCCCATCTTCGCGACAGTACAAATGCTCTCTTTGGCCACATTTTCCCCCGCAGTTCTCATGAGTCTTCCGCCTTCTGGGGCTACCCCGTCTACCCAAGCCCCCACGACTACCGTCACACTGCCCCCCCTAGTCCGGTTTCCCCCAACCAGCATCCCCTCGAAGATCCTCACTTCGCTGCCCAAAACTCAGAAGACGGCTTCACGGCCCTGACTGAGGCTGTGATGGACGCCTACCACTATCAGGCCAGCCGCAGAGCCGGGCTGTTCGCGCCGCAGTATCCAGCACAGCCAAACCTGCCGGAGCAGCGAAACCCAGCCCGGGGAAGCGGCCGCAACTGCGGCTGCAGCTGCTGCGGTAGTGGCAGTGGCGCCCGCTGCTGCGTCAGCGACGATGACGTGCAGTGGGAAGACGAGGCTAACATCTACGATACTGACGACGAGGGTACGGAGTGAACCGCCCTGCCGTACCACGCAGCATTTGTCGCTTTTCGAGCATTGCAAAAAGGGAAAGTGCGCTGATATGTATAAAGAGAGGAATGCCGGGATCTTGACGGACAGTGAATACGAGCAACGAGCGCATGAAGCAGCGACTGCAGAATCGAATGGAGGCGTCCGGACTTGAAATTTTGGGTTTGAATTTTGGACTTGAATTTTGGACAAAGGGAATTTGGGCATGGGAAATTCGTCGTGATAGAACACGGCAGTACTTGATTTGGAAGAGCTCTATTCGCAGGAGATGACAGTTGAAATAAAACACCATAAAATCACCCACATGGCCCGTGACTACTACTTTCTACTGCCATCAGTACCCCACGGAGTCTTCAATACTAGGAATAAATTGCTAGACCTCTTTCGTTTCCATTGCTACTATCCTCGCGGAGCGCAGGATAGACTAGACCAACGAGCCTGCGTTCTTGACTTGACAGCAGTCAACAGGAGCGCTTGGTCAACCTTTTACGTCGCTCCGCAAGTATGCTGATGAAAGCGGCGGGTTGAATGGTCCATCTGTCGCAAAGGCGGGAGCTATTGGGCTATTTATACTCTGGATGAGGCGCGTGCCTGGCGTCGTGGAGGACGGTGGCGATGTTCTCTTTGACATCACTGGAGGCGTAACAGACAGCGTATTTAGTTCAGGGACTATTTTCATCTGCCTGCCTGTTAACAGAAGGCGTGCTTATGCGGATAGCAGAACACTCCTGTGCACGTAATAGTCTTCTTTTCCAACGTCGATGGAGTAACATAAGCCTCGTTATTTAAATGCATCATCATGTAATGTCTAATCTATGGAAACCAACGCCCAAAAAGTGCCAGCGCCATGCAACACCAAATATCAGCTCCCATGTACCCGTCTCCTTTATGGCCGCTCCTGCGTCTCCGCCTCGCTGAGCGCCGCCTTTTCGTCTGCCGTCAGCGCGGCCGACGCGGAGCCGATCCGGATCGTCGCCGTCAGGACCAGCGCGAGCGCCGAGAGGCCGACGCCGAGCCAGAAGCCGATCTGGTACTGGGCCCGCAGGCCGAGCTTGTCCGCGCCCTGTGTCTGGATCGACGCCGACACGGCGAGCTCGGCGATGCCCAGCCAAAACGCCTGGCCGAGGTACAGAAGGCTGTTAATGAGCCCCGAGGCGGCGTTCTGCTGGCGGTGCGGCATGGCAGTGGTGATGAAGACGTTGGTCACGTTGAACATGATGTCGACGCCGATGGTGCCGCACAGCATGGCGGGGAAGATGTACGCCCAGTAGAGCTTGGACGTGGACATGGCGGCGGCACCCGTCTGGTCCGGGATGAGCGGCGGCAGCAGCACGCAGATGAGGAAGCCGACGGTTGAGATGAGAAGCAAGATGCGGTTGGGCAGGAGGTGCATGATGAAGCCGCCAGTGACGGCAAGCACCATGCCGCCGACGGCGAGCGGGGTGAACCAGGCGGCGGTGAGGATGGGGCTCGTGTGCAGCACTGTCTCGATGTAAAAGGAGATGTAGAAGAGGAACAGGCCGAACGTGCCGTACGCGCAGAACAGCACCGCGCACAGCCGCTTCATGTACTTTGGCCGGAATAGGTCCGGGGGCAGCAGCGGCTGCGCGGCCACCCAGCCCTGGACGTACACGGCCGCGCCGAGGAACAGCAGGCCGATGACGAGCAGCACATAGACGTACGGCGTGCGCCACCCCTGCGGGGCCTGCCCGCCGTCGGTCAGCGCGAAGACGACGAGCGTGAGGCCGGGGACGATGGTGGCGGCGCCGAGCCAGTCCATCTTGATGGTCGGGTCGAGGGCGTGCAGGTTGCGCGGGATGCTGAGGAAGCCGGCGCCGACGATGCACGCGACGAAGATGGCGCCGATCCAGAAGAACCAGCGCCAGGTGAGGAACTGCGCGGTGACGGCGCCCATGAAGATGCCGACGTAGAAGCCGACGCACGCGAGCGCGCCCCAGACGGCGAAGACGAGGTTCTTGCGCGGGCCCGGGCGGTACGTCTGGCCCAGGAGGGCGAGGCCGGCGGGCACAAAGGCCGCGGCGCCGACGCCCTGCATGGCGCGGCACACGATGAGCATGGTGCCGTTCTTGCTGAAACCGGCGATGACGCACCACACGCACATCCAGGCGTGCCCGGCGAGGAATACCTTGCGGCCGCCGTGCATGTCGGCGAGGCGCGCAAAGACGAGGAGCAGCGCGGCGGTGGTGAGGTTGACGGCCGAGGCGGGCCAGGTCCGTTCGGCGTCGGCCATGCCGAGGTCGCGCGAGACAGGCGGCAGGATGATGTTGAAACCCGATATCCAGTACTCGCTCATCATCATGGACGAGACCACGGTAACAACAAAGGCGATCTCAGCCCACCAGGTGGCGAAGCACGCGGGGCGGACGCGGCCGAGGCGCTCAATCTCGGCATCGGTGAGGACGGTGTTGTTCTTGGAGGGAGCCGGAGTGCCTTGCTCGCGGTTGGAGGCGCGCGAGAGAAACTTGACGAGGCTGAGGCCCGGGTCGGCGATGGTGCCGTCGGGCGCCATGGCGGGCTGCTGGCAAGCCATGGTGTCGAAGATGGACTGGAGGGTCAGAATCCTAGATCAAGGCATCAGAGTGTATTGATGCCCCGACAAGTTCAGGTGAAGTCGATTGTCAAGATATGTAGAGGAGATCTCGCAAGCCATACCGACCAACGGGACGGGACGGCCAGGCTTTTATAAAAGAAACTCGGATGCACGATTGCCCCACCCAAAACACCGAATACTGCATCTCTATCTACCGTTGACGCCATAGAAAAAGCTTTTTTCCATGTGGAAGCACCTCCGTGGACGGGGGTTTCGCTCGGGAGGCGTGAGCGTCAACTGCCCCATTGGGGTAGCATTTCCAGCTGCCGAACAGCCGCACATTATTTCCATCGTTGACAGGGAAAAAAGGGAGAAAAATTCTCCCGCCCATCTCGAAAAGTTGCCAAATCGAGTCAAGATCCATAAGTTCATTAACCATCTTCATTCAAGCCGAGCGAGATGGCTTTTGTGGACCGTTCATGATTGCGCCTTGGCTGCCTTGTTGGGTTTAGCCGGCGAGTCGATTCGAGTAATTATGACAGTGGCTCGAGGAAATGCCACACAATGTCCTCATTCGATGATTCTTGATAAGCAGATATTATAAATGCGCTGCCCTCATGTCCGATTGCCGGCTGGCCGTTGGCTCTCAGACGGCGGTCGAGTTGTGCCATCGCCACTGCGTCCCTGTCGTCTCCTCGTCTCGGCGCCCGCGCGTCCCCGAGCCGGCCATCACTGCTGTGCCGACGCAGAGACTCCCCAGACTCCGGCGAGTCAGGGAGCTGATCTGCGACTCTCCACCCTGCATCGACACTCTTCATTGGCCTCTGGCGTTCCGGCAAACTCTCGATCGAATCTGACGTGACATAGATGCATCTCTATGTCGGTTACCGGCACTACGTCCGTGTCCGAGCGCGCCGCACCTTGTGGTGACGCACAACTCCGCGACTCCGCGAGCCAGCCGCACCGCATATACACACCCCGCGGAGCTCGGCATCAAACAACTTCTGATGCAAACTTGCTCGTCCCTCCAGACGTGCCGTCCAGCCGAGCGCACACCGCGACCGACGACGATATGGCGCAATAGCCCGCGGGGGGCGAGACGGAGGACATGCGCGTGGAGGCGAGAGGAGAGCCAATAGGCCAAGTGAGACGTATTCGGATCGTACGTTTGACTACCGTTATCGCCGCCGCCGCGACGCCCGCGCCACCCCGCCCAGTTGCGATCGGCGTGCCATTCAGATCGTACCAGTAGCGAGATGCACTTACTGGTTCGTGGCCGAGATGCCAGTATCCTATCCAGCCTAGAACCCTGTCAGAGTCGTGGCCAGAGTGCTTCACACACCCGGGCGCCCTGAATTCGTCGCGTAGTAGTTCAACTCCCGCTTCAGCTTGCGTATTTCACGGGATCTTTCGTCGCGAGTATCGGGTATATTCAAAGTTGCATTATGTACCGCACTGACATTACTCTTGCTCGCTCATCTATAAATGCCATAACGCTGCACGTCATCACGTTGCGCGGCCGTCACTGGCCAGCTGCCTACAAGAGCATCTGAGCGGCAGCAACCAGGGCAGCGGGCACAGCATACATGAGACCAGTTGACAAGCCGGCCGCGGCGTTTCTGTTGTCTGGTGTAACCGAAGGCGACGTGCTCGACGTAGGGCTTGTCTTGCTGCTGCTGCTGCCGCCACTGCTGGTCGGTCCGGCCGTCGAGGTGGCGGTAGCCGTCGCGGTGCTGTTACTGCCGTCGTTGAGGTTGCTGCCGGTAGCCTTGTTGTAACCATCAACTACAAACTTGATCATCTCCTTGGGGTAGTTGACCAGGTACAGGCCGTGGACCGATCGGTTGTTTCCGCCGCTGCAATAGACGTCGCCGGTATCGCAGTACGACACAATCTTGTTTGTGAAGTTGGCGCAAGCGCCGATGCCGTTGCGAACAAAGAGCTAGGTAACGTTAGCAGTTGGCGCGTTCTTATCGCGGGTAAAAACGTACACCGTCGGCGGTGCTCGTGCCCTTGACATAGGGAGCAGTGTGGTTGAAGCTGGGGTCGCCAAAAATGGCAATGGCGACGACTATTCCCGTTAGCTTGACATGGTTCGTGTGGCTTGCGACAAGCTGGTAGCCGACTCACCATCCTTGACGGCATCGGCGGGAATAGGTGCAGCATCGCCAAAGATGCCTCCCTGGCCGCCGCAAAAGGCGTTGACGGCAATCTGCGCGCCCTGGGACCAACCGAGGTAGGCCATCTTGTGGCCGGGGCAATCCTGGTGGTACTTGGTGACCTTGTCGTAGATGTCCTTGGCGCCATCCTTCTCGGAATCGTTGTAGTTGGGGTCCGTGACAGAGGCCGGGTAGTCAATGGCGACAATATCGGAACCGGGGACGGCGTTGCTAATGTTTTGTGCCAGCGCGCCCGTGTCGCCGAGACCCGCGGCCTCGCCGGTGCCGCGACCGACGAGGATGTGTAGGCCCTTGGAGCACTCGGCGGCCATGGCAGAGCCAGCCAAGAGGGCAGCGGAGGAAAGAGTAGCAGTGCGCATTATGACGGTTGTAAGAGGATGACGGCAGCAAAACGGCACAACAGACACGAGGCAAGAAACAGAGGGCCAACCGCACCTCAGGTTCTGCCTCGGCCTTTTTATTTGAAAACGGGTAGCATGCCGTCTGGGGCCCCGTCAGCAGTTTGCAGCCAGTCCGTGAAAGCCTCGCCTGCTCCCCCAAGCCACCTAAGCTGGAATGAGGCTCCAATTGGTGGGGCGGACGGCGCAACTTTCCTGGACGGGCGGCGAGGAACACATTAGCGCGGTCTAGTTTCCCAATAAGTAATGCGTAGATTGAGGGGGAACGCGAGTCGGAGCTGGTGAATTGGTCCTGGGGCTTTGCGCTGCGTCGAGGCTGACCGTGACTTGAGCGGCAGAGCAGATCTGCTGGGCGCACATGTACCATGCTTGTGATACTCGGGATTATTCACATCGGACGGCTTTGCGTGGTTCTCCATGGCTAATGCGTCGGCTAGCAATGGCCTAACGGCGCTGCGTAACACGCTATCAGTAATCTGGGAGCCAGCCACGCGGACCCGTGTGTCCCGAGCTGCAGGCGTCGTATTACCACCGTTGGACCTGGAACGTTTGCGTGGAGATGGTTTCGCACTAGCTTTCGCGCTGGGCGGTTAGGCCTGAAGTATATTCGCCCCTGCGCAATAGCGAACTGAAGCCATTACTCGCCTCAGGTCTGGGGAAGTGGTTCCTGGGTACGGTGTTGGTGGTGGAGCGTGAATGGGGAGCGCGGGGAGTCCGACAGTGCCGCGTCTTGGCCGCTGGGTGCCACGGAAAAGATTGCAGCAGCTGATGGAAAAGAGGGCTCTGACGGTGATGAAGACAGCGATGGCGATGGGAGATGCAGGAGAGAGACGATGTTGATTTGAGGAAGCCCAGGTTGCCTGCCAGGCCGAGCAAACAGCGAGATGCCTAAAGTTGGCAGTTGGCAGTTGGCAGTTGGCAGCTGGCAATATCGGCCCAGCTCGGCCAATCAGCAGCCACCACCACTGGATCCCCGGGCCGTCCGTTATAGCGGCGTTATCCGCGGTATACTTGCCTACCCTGCTTTGTCCCAACAATTGTCCCCTTCATTCTATTTTGTTGTTGTTCCTCTTCTGCTCTCGTCGTTCCTTCGGAATCGGTACAGGACCAATGAGCCCTCTTCTTCTTTGAGAATTGTGTTGCGTTATGCCTGCTTGTGTGGCACAGCATCTCAGCTACCTGGCCTGACGTTCAGGAAAGGAAATCAGATTACAATTATTTTTATTATCGCTTTCCCGTATACTCGGCCTATTTCCTTTGCTTCGCTATTATCCATTGAAATGTACCCAATCTCGTACCAATAGCCCGAAGTTGCCTCAGGCAGTATCCATTCTCACTCAATACGTAACTGCAACCATTGCTCTTGTCAACCCGAATCTGCACCAGGATTCACTAAGAAAATTTTACCAATACATTTTAACTACCAGGAAACATCCGAATCATGAACAAACCCAAGTTTAGCCACACACCTTCCTTTGCTACTATAGCAACCATCATCACCATTGCACACCGCACGCTGCAGCAGGGGGACATTGCAGTGCTACGTGCGCTCTTGCCAACCACAAATTTCATAACTCAACCTTGTCTAGAACAATCCCCTTTACTGACTATTGACACAACTGATGGTGACAGGGGCGGTGTCGTTGGGCATGGAGAACAAAGTAGCAATGTGGGAGCTGGGGAGGATCTGCAGCCATGCCATGTGTCTTAAACACACTTTGAATCATTTCATTCCGTAACTCTATAATCCAGAACAAAACAAACCAAAACTAAAGAAATGGGTATTTATAGGACACCTTTTCCCACAAATTTATGATACGGCAGGACCACCTCATTGGCAACTGACTTCACTCTAGAATCATCATCTCGATCGCCAACTTGCGAAATTTCCACGGCCAAAATGAAGCCCACCGTTCTGCTCTTCACTGCTTTTGGACTCGGCCTAGCCACGCCAGTGGCAGACGCGGGTAACGAGATGCAGAAGCGAGAAGGACAGGGTATTGGCACTGGCTGTCTTATTTATGGTCTATGCAAGCCCCTAAAAGCCGCTCTTGACAACGCGCATGATCCCAGCGCTCAGAAGACCTACGACAACTGCAAGAAATCTGCTAAGGCCTCAGGGAAGATTTGCAGCCCTGCAGGTTGCACAGCCGTTGCTGGCACCATTTCTCTGAATCCTGCCGCCTCTGCCGCTGCCGCTCGCATTTGTGAGAGCCTGGGCAAATGTACGTACTTGCGCCTCCGCCATATCAAAGATGTCCCGCAAGCTCAGATAACGTGCTAATAATAGCAACAGAGGAGGGTGTTGTGGTTCATAGATTGCTGTGCTACAGCCAGATCGCTGCTCGAACACCTGCCTGTATCTAGTTTCTGCTGTCAACTTGCGAGTCTCATGTTCTGCTTGTCTGCAAAAGGACTACCCAGTGGGTGACCGCTCCATCGCCGAGGGCCAATTCTGCTATGAGTTCTGGCCGGTGCGGCTAGGCAACGTCGAAATTAGAATTACTCTCATTTAGTTACTTTTCGGCACCGGGCGGCCTGCTGGGATTTTTTTCTCAATTCCAGTCTGACAAAAAATGGTATTTCGTGCGCTTCGAGCGATACACCTGTGTAATACTTTGTACTTGCTTCATATTTTGCCGTTTTCGCCATTCTATCTGCATTGAGTGCTTGAGCTCGTATGGCTAAGGCCATACCTGTATATACACTTTTAATGCAATACGATGCCGCTCTACTATGTATGTCTGGTGTTGACGCTGCACTGAGTGATGCAACACTGAGTGCTACAACATAGAGCTGCTAAGATTAGTTATTTAATTACAACTGTTTTGGGCCACCGTGTGAATTTTGGTACCCCAGTACGACGGGTACCTTTCTTGTTCCGCAAAGAGGCGACTACCTGCAGAACTCGATCTCAGTAGCCCGGCATACTATTAATAAGCCCTCAGGGCAATGTAATAAATATATGTCACATCGAGCTAGGCTTGGTGGCCTTCTCATCTGCTACTATGCAGAGCGTAGCGCTCGTTACGTTGACGGTTTTCATCATTCAGTGCAGGAGTTTTCTTAAGACATCCTGGATTGTGCTTCAATCCAGAGCAGGAAATGAAATGGCGCACCGGAATGGCAGCTGCCTGCAGGGGCGGATATGGGCAGGGAAGAGCCAAGTGACCAAGCTTCGTCCTCACCCGAGACATTGGCTATGTGTGTGACTAGATCACACCAACTGGGAGAGCATCAATCCAGTCTCGGAATATCCCCCTTGGTCGCATCCAAATATCGCCTTCGCAAGGCAATCTGGAGCCTCGAGATTCTCCGTGCTCTGTCAGTGTTGATCTTAGATTGGCCAGGTTCAAACCTCCGTCTTGAAGTCAGAAAAGATATACATGCATCTTCATCTGCATGTCTAAATTCAGCTGCTTTTAATACGAGACATTGTATGACTAGTGTGAGGTCGTACATACAAATCGGCCCGCACTATCAGACACGCAGCTCTACATTATGCAACCCATAAGGGGCCAATGTCGCTCAGAGAATAAAATCTGAGCTTGGGAGCCACGAACGAAAAAGATTCTTTGTCCTTTTTCAACATACATTCAAAATGCGCTTCCTCAACCTCTTCCCGCTCGCGTTTTGCCGTCTAGCATTTGCTCAAGGCGGAGAGAATGAGGGCCACGTTGCGGTAGGTCAGAAAGGATACACCGTGCTTCATTCACTGATTGCCCCTCTAGGCCATCTTGTACGGCCCCGATGATTACGAATTTGACATTTACAATAATCAGTGCACCAATTTGAAGAGGTCCCAGTGCGTCTCCTTCGAATATACCCACTCCCTCCGGTACATGACGACGACTGACAAAACGCAGGCCGATATTCCAAACGCTCGAAGTTGGATACTACAACATCTGCACTCTTTATGCGTAATTCATCCTGTAACGGCCGAATCGCAGCTGGCTAACGATAACAGAAACCTCGAGTGCGACAAGGAAATAATGGATTGCGCTAGGGGCGATCATGATGTCGAGAATGTCTCGTTTAAATCCATTCGATGTGAAGAGCCTGCAGATGCAGTTGCCGAAATATAGTTGTGACAGAGTCTGTCAATGAGCGGGTGCTTTGAAATCGCCAGATATACTGTGTGATACCAATAACAGTGCATCACTTTCAATTTGCAGTCTTTTCTTCGCTGGGAGCGTTGGGCCCAGCCATGGATCACGGGCACATACACATTGATGCCTGAAAGTGGCACCGATGGCTGATGCAGCGGGCGAAATCTCTAGCTATACTTTCCCTGCCCTTTACAGATCATTTAAAATACAGGTACTAACAGGATAAACGTTTTGTAGAGTCTCACACCTGCAGTTAACAGCTCGATGGTTGTGAGCTACAGTAGCGGTTACTTTACAGCACTGGCCGGAAATGTTCCATGAACACACATACCCTAGCTAATAAGTTTGCAGCAGTAAACATAATGCACCTGCGCAATCCTTGATTCTGCGTTTTTGAGCCTGTTCAACAAGCCTGCCACGCCTCCAGTCTCTACACTGCACACGGGGCGTTCAACTGGGCTACCCTCCGCGTCAAAGGCCTCCCCAGCCTATGAGCGGATGCGCCCTCTAGGCGGAGAATTATGGCGTTGGATTCCATTTAATAAAGCCCTCCTTGGCGGTCAGCCCGTCGCGTGTTGCTGGACCCCGAGCTGAACTGCAGCCTGTCCAGTGTCACACACCCATTGTGTACGTCCACCGGCAGGATCACCATCGCCTCACTAGTCCGTGAAATGCTGCTACATTGATCAGATAAGCGAGGAAACCACTCTCTTGATCGCCACAACTAGATTAGCTTCCACGCGCTGTGGCTAGGTTGCGCCGCGAAAGCCCGCAGCAGACTTCCTATCCCTATGGGAAGGAATCCGACAGTAGTTTTCGCCCCATGATA